>CAXIUP010000055.1:12500-61000 GCA_964035015.1 Corallium rubrum | reverse complement strand
ATGCTACAAAAAAACAAAGAAAAATTTAAGGATGATATTTCGTAAAATATATTGAATGAAAAAAATTACATGTCGCCTCCCAGGTTTCGAACTCGATCTCGTTCGCGTGCAAGCCGACGACGTTAACCACCACGCTACTGAAGCAGGCGTCAGAATTTTATCAAAACATTAGGGTTATATGTTACAGTTCTTTCTTTCCATGTTTACAAAGACCATTGCTAGGTATCTAAAAATATTTGCATTTTGAAAACTACTCAAACTGCCTGGCTGGTATTCATTTATGATATTTTAAATTTATTTAAACAGTTTTTCATTTCGAAATCTGAATTGCTGAAAATTTTTTCACATACATGTTAATGGGCCTTAATAAATATTTCAACAGCATTCGTACGTTTTAAAAAAATTCCTTTTCCATTTTTTATGCTAAATTATAAACAACCGCTAAGTCATATTAAGTAGTTTTACAAAAAGAAAACGATTTAAAAGAAGATAAGACGGCAGCCACAGGTAAAAAATACAACGGGCATCGGCAAGAAAAAAACATGCAATTATGGATATGATACGTTTACAACGGACTTCAAGGACACACAAAATGTCATAATATAAAACAAAATTAACAGTCATAGACGTAAACAGGGAAACTCGAACAGTTTTGCTACTAAGTGTTCGTGATTACTGAGAGCGACTGCTCTATATTTTTACCGTAGCTTAAACTTTTCGGCCTTTATCATCGTTGGTTTTCTATATCTTTTTCCCTCTTTCGAGGTTCGGTTTGACGGGTTTCCTTTAGTCAAGACGTTGATTTGTTTCTGTTCTTTTGAAATGAATGTACGTATCCTCAAAACTCCTTTCTCAAGTCTTTTTGTCAAGAATATATTACTTCAAATCTTTTTTGTCAAGAACTATATCGTTTCCAGTGCCCTACAATCTTCACCGCACGTGGTCCGTCCACACACACACACACACATATATATATATATATATATATATATATATACAAATATTCAGATCGCTCAAACTGATTCGCATTTGAACACGCGTGTAAAGTGGACTCCACGCATGTAGAGATTAGCACCCTCACCGGGCTCCGGGCCTTCAGCCCTACGCCCGGCTCGGGGACAAAATCTATAAGTACTTGATCGGAAACAGGGTACTGTACTTATAGCAGTACTAGAAATATTCAGCTTTTGCTAGAAGTTGGGCCTTCAACCTTCTTTTATCGAAGAAACTGCTATATACCTAAATTATTTATAATGATAAAATCGCTTTATAAGTTTAATTTTGGTTGAATTGTGTGTTGTGCTCACTGGTCAGTGACTCATGTTTATACTGCATGTACAGTACATGTATATATCATACACCAGTGCATACACTAAGAGTGAGAAGCGTGTTTTAACCAACTTCGAGCTAAGTGTTTTGATATTAGAGCAAACACAACTTTCATTGTTTCGTGATCAAACAAATCAGGAAATGAATTGTTTGATCACATACCAAACCTTTGCCTCGCTTATGATTTTCCTATCTGTTTGGTTTGTGAATTATTAATGAGTTCGAGAAGTATATATCACAGTGCCCTGTATTTACACTATATACATTGTATATAAGAAATTTATGCTATGTGGTGTTGGTGGCACAGTAGTTAGTGCACGTGCCTTTCATCTCTGCGAGCTGGGTTCGATACCTGCACGGTGCAGTTATCTGATTAAAATAATTCACCTTGGCCACATGCGAGAAGAGTGCTTCCAGTTTGACTCTACCAAACACCACAGGTTCCCTCCAGGTACTCAGGTTTCCTCCTGTAGTAACACTGGACCAATGAGGGTGGGCCCGTACTGGACCTCTGAGGATAACTGTTTAGATATAACTGATAGAGTTATCCAGTATAAATAAGGTTAGATTAATTTAGTTTAAGAAAAATATGTTGGCTGTTACATAGACATTACAAAACCTTGACTTGGTGCTTTGTTTACTTGTTTTAGGTGTTGTTCAATATCTTGTATAATGAAATTAAGAAATCAACGTTTGTGCACACCAGAGCTGCTACAGTGATCCGTCCACAGAATAGTAGATACACCAGAAGTCTAACTCTTGTGAAAGTACTGAAACATTCTATAATCTACATGCCACCAATTGTATATTTTGATACTGAAATTGTTGTAAAGCTATTGTGAAGTGCTGGGAAACTTAAAGCCTTGAATATGTTGAAAGCCTTGAAATGAAGAAATATATCTGTTGAAACTACAATACTGAGTATTGTTGTACTGTGTTATTTAAAATACTAGCACAATCACAAAATATCATTGATGTGCATTACACGTGAATGCCACTGACAGCATATTTATGGCAGGTAAAATGTTGTTTTGGAACACAATGTTGATTATCTGGAGTGATTAATTCTTTGAAAGTTTTCAAGGCGATAATGTATATAGATTGTTTTTGTGGAAACACAATGAAAATTATTTATTTGCTAACAGTTTCGGCCTGAGTCAACAGGCTGAAAGCTTAGCAAACAAATATTTTACGGTGTTTCCACAAAAATAATCTATATGTATATGATCTGGGGTGAGTTGTACAAATCCAAGATAGCTTATCTAGTTGATAAGTTCTAGCTAACGAACAGCACTAATCATGCTTTGAACAACGTAATATAAAATTTTATCCACTGATAAAATTTTATCCACAGTGGATAAAAGTTAAATTGGGTTGTTCAAAGCACCACTAGAGTGGTTCTCTAGCTAGGATTTATCCACCATTTTTTTGTGTGTGTCTGTGCTTTTCATACATTTTCATGCATTTCAAGTCTATATCTCGTTCTGTACTTAACAGCGGTAGTCACATGTACGCATTGCGTACCTATTTTTATAGAAATGTTGGAACATTTGAACTCAGACAAGGCTCATGTTAAATATATCATTAGGAAAATCATTAATATTGCAATAAGGACGACATACTACGTTT
Organism: Corallium rubrum; assembly: GCA_964035015.1. Classification (NCBI taxonomy): domain Eukaryota; kingdom Metazoa; phylum Cnidaria; class Anthozoa; order Scleralcyonacea; family Coralliidae; genus Corallium; species Corallium rubrum. The sequence continues at coordinate 58,042 of CAXIUP010000055.1, read as the reverse complement.
TCTGTTCTAGAAACAAGGATTGGACGAATCCAGATTTAATGAACTTCTAATATCTTACTTTTTATATCATATATTTACGTAAATGTGTAGTGTAATATATAACCATTATAGTATATCAAGTAGCCAATTGTAAATTACCTTTAACAGTGAGATTTGCAGTTGTAAGTATATAAAAAAAATTCAATAAAGTTTTCATTATTATTATTCTTTATTTAAGGAGGATAAGTTTTTCAACAGAGCTGGTGGGGTCCTCCATTTACAGCTAAGACCTATAGGTGTTGATTTTACGGAGGGAGGAAAACCGGAGGACCCGGCGAAAACCCCTCGAAGCACAGGAGAGACCAACTAACTCTACTCACATGAGTCCCCACCCCGAGAACGGGGTTATTCCCAGACGGTCACCCATCCAAGTACTAACCCCGTCTAACCGGGCTTAACTATTGGTGAGAGGCACACGTGCTCCCCTGTACTTGTGCTACCTAGCTTGATTAGCCTCCTCTATGGCTGTTCTAGGTGGCCATTACTTTATCATAACTACTACCAAAATCAGTAGAGTGTCTTTTCCGGAAGAGAAAAGGTTGTCTGGAAGGCGGCCAAACGTTTATGTTTTGTGACGTCAACGGCTCAGGAATGCAGCGTGGCGTGTGAACGAATTCAACGAGATCAACGAATTCTGTTAAACAAGATGTTTTTTTGAATGGTGTGTACTACAGTATCACATTCATTTCACACTACGTTCAAAATTCAACTGAATTCGTCTATTTTGTTGCATTCGTTCACACGCCACGCGGCATTAGCAAGCCGTTGACGTCACAAAACATAAACGTTTGACCGCCTTCCAGACAACCTTTTTTTTTCCGGAAGACACTCTACTGATTTTGGTAGTAATTAAATCTCTGTAACTTTAGCTATGTGTATTTACGAATATAAATAAACTATTGTTGTTGTTGAGCGCAATGTATCTTTGGTATAACGAAGCAATCGTTCAATAGCAGTGTTTGAGTTCCATGTCTCAATTGTGTTATTAAATATTAATAAATATGTTTTTAAATATAAAATCACAGCTCGTTATAGGCGCTTTGAAGTTTGCCGAGTTTCCAAACCATATCTTGATGGTTACCTTTGTGCAAAGAATCATGACACTGAGTAGAATCTCTCTTCTCTTTAGAGGCTTTGAGGGATCCCACAGGGACCTCTTGGGATTAGGGATTTCCTTTCCACGTTGCAGGGTGTGGCCGATTTGTTGCTTGACCTCAACACAATTGACTTCTTTTTAACATTTTAGGCTATGTCTGTATAAAGTTATCCGTGATATAACTGACATTCCTGCAAATACAATTCACACTTTCTTTCATGAAATGTTCAGTGAATTATTAGAAAGACCTTGTAGTTTAACAGGTTTGCAAACTGTTTGTTTGTTTGTTTGTTTGTTTGTTTGTTTGTTTGTTTGTTTGTTTGTTTGTTTGTTTGTTTGTTTGTTTGTTTGTTTGTTTGTTTGTTTGTTTGTTTGTTTGTTTGTTTGTTTGTTTGTTTGTTTGTTTGTTCCTTCTTCCTTTGTTCGTTGGTGGTTTGTTTTTTATTTATTTATTTATAGCCAATTTATATGTGCTAATATATAAATTAAAGTTAATGAGACAACGTTCACTACAAGCTGTGCCAAAACCTTGAACAGGAAGGTTGGCCAAGGTGTTACTCCCACCTATCAACAACCGATATATATGCCAGATAGTTCTAAAGGTCGTTTTCTTCCAGCTTGCCAGTGCACGTGAAAAACAAGTGATACGGCACTTGCTAACCAATTAGAACATTATTACTTCTCTCATCGGCGGGAAAACTAACCAATTACAATTCGCGCAAGAGTCACATATAAGCTCAAAATGCGCCAAAATGAATCACTTTATCCAAGAGCTCTACATTGAAAGCTACTTGTAAGCTCTACACAGGAATTTTTTCCCACCCACCCACCGCTTCAAAGTTGCACTTACGCAAATATTTTCGAAACGAAAAATATTGGTATATACGTGGAAAGTAATCTGCCAATATCATTGATAGCAGATCTTTAGCCTAGTTTCCTTTATGTTGTGTTAAACAATGGACACCGGGAAGCATGTGGTAATGTTTCTCCACGAACGAACAGACAGTTTGAAGAACTTGCAACTATTTTTGTAAATAATTCATTGGTGTAATATATTTTTGATGGTTTTATGTTCCTGCTGTAAAAAATAAAGTTCTGGTTTGGGGATGAAGTGCTCCCAATGGTCACCTTCAAGCCCATAAACTCAGGTTATTTTATGTAAATATAATGATCAGTCGAATCGTAAGAACTGTCCAAGGGGATTATGACCCCTTGCTTCAGGTCGATGTCTTAGGGGGTCGCTACCCCTTTGGCAGGATATGTCCTACTCGGGGATTATTACCCCTAGGGCATTAGCCGAGTCCTAATGGGGATTATATACCCCAGGACAACAATCTAAGGCCATGTCATAATGAGTCGTTGGGATGATGTTTGACCACAATTTTAGACAATCGGAGTACTTCAACCCCAAACCCCTTCTCCCACAAAACTTTGTGTGTGTGCCATTAGTATTCGCTTGATTGTTCGGCCTTTCCTTTTAAAGAACCGCTTGAATCATTAATTATTTATTTATTTATTTGTTTATTTATTTATTTATTTATTTATTTATTTATTTATTTATTTATTTATTTATTTATTTATTTATTTATTTATTTATTTATTCGTTCGTTCGTTCGTTCGTTCGTCCGTCCCTCCCTCCCTCCCTCCCTCCCTTCCTTCCTTCCTTCCTTCCTTCCTTCCTTCCTTCCTTCCTTCCTTCCTTCCTTCCTTCCTTCCTTCCCTCCTTCCTCCCTCCTTTCCTTCCTTCCTTCCTTCCTTCCTTCCTTCCTTCTTTCCTTCCTTCCTTCCTTCCTTCCTTCCCTCCTTCCTCCCTCCTTTCCTTCCTTCCTTCCTTCCTTCCTTCCTTCCTTCCTTCCTTCCTTCCTTCCTTCCTTCCTTCCTTCCTTCCTTCCTTCCTTCCTTCCTTCCTTCCTTCCTTCCTTCCTTCCTTCCTTCCTTCCTTCCTTCCTTCCTTCCTTCCTTCGTTCGTTCGTTCGTTCGTTCGTTCGTTCGTTCGTTCGTTCGTTCGTTCGTTCGTTCGTTCGTTCGTTCGTTCGTTCGTTCGTTCGTTCGTTCGTTCGTTCGTTCTTTCGTTCGGTCAGTCATTTGTCCATCTGTTTGTTAATTCGTTAGTTTGGCGTCATTTCATTTCATGTCCCTGTTTTCTTTTTGCCTATAAACTCAAAATTATTATTTAGTTGAAGAAGCCATTGCTTGCCAGGAAAAGTGGACGTACGAATTTCTTTCTGAAGCCACTATAATGAAATATCAACAGGTACTAGGTATACTCTACTACTATCACACACACACAATACAGTAAAACCATTAGAATACAGCGATTATCTAATGCGCCGTTCACACTATACGCTTTATTTTAGTTTAGTTTAGTTTAGTTTGGTTTGGTTTGGTTTGGTTTGGTTTGGTTTGGTTTGGTTTGGTTTGGTTTAGGTTAGTTTAGTTTAGTTTAGTTTAGTTTAGTTTAGTTTGGTTTACTTTAGTTTGGTTTACTTTAGTTTAGTTTGGTTTACTTTAGTTTGGTTCAGTTTAGTTGAGTTCGTTTCCTTTCGGTTCGGTTTCGTTTCGTTTCGTTTAGTTTCGTTTAGTTTAGTTTAGTTTAGTTTGGTTTGGTTTGGTTTGGTTTGGTTTGGTTTGGTTTGGTTTGGTTTGGTTTGGTTTGGTTTGGTTTGGTTTGGTTTGGTTTGGTTTGGTTTGGTTTGGTTTGGTTTGGTTTGGTTTGGTTTACTTTAGTTTGGTTTACTTTAGTTTGGTTTACTTTAGTTTAGTTTGGTTTACTTTAGTTTAGTTTGGTTCAGTTTAGTTCAGTTCGTTTCCTTTCGGTTCGGTTTCGTTTCATTTCGTTTCGTTTCGTTTCGTTTCGTTTCGTTTCGTTTCGTTTTGTTTCGTTTCGTTTCGTTTCGTTTAGTTTATCTCATCATTTTTTTCTGATGAAGGGCTCCGCTCGAAACGTCAGGAATTTGTTGCTAAAAATCTCGGCAGTTTACTATACTTTTTCACTTTGCTTTTTTCAAAACACTGTCTACGCAGCACTTTACTTTATCATAGCTGTTCCGTTATTACTTTTCTAGTTCATTGTTGTGTTTCGTAACGAAGAAGTTGTTCAAATATTTGAGCGAGCTGTTGACTCAATGAAGGTTAGTTCAAGTGTTTGAATATGTTAACCGAATAATTTCTACATTCTCTATACATGCTCGCCTCACCTTATATCATCCACCCCATTCCACTCCATTCAACCCCACCCCATCTCACCCTAGTTATTTTTATGTTATTTTATTTTATTTTATTTTATTTTGTTTTGTTTTGTTTTGTTTTGTTTTGTTTTGTTTTGTTTTGTTTTGTTTTGTTTTGTTTTGTTTTGTTTTGTTTTGTTTTGTTTTGTTTTGTTTTGTTTTGTTTTATTTTACTAATGTTTTCAGCTTGAAGTTGGTGAAGTTTTTTGGCTGTACAAGCTGTCGTAAGTTAAACTCAGAGAAAACAACTTGGTTTGCTATCTGAGTTCCAGTGGCTCAATGGTGAGAACGTCCGGCTGGCATTCGGAAGGTTCAATGGGTTCGAGTCCCGTCTGGAGCTCAGAGTTTTTCTCTGAGTTTAATTTGCGACAGCTTGTACAGCAAAAACATACGAAAAAACTTTATTTTATTTTGTCTTACACTTTAGACGGAAGCTGTTAATATTCAAGTTCTGTCTCATCTTCTTACGGTCTTTCTTGTTTATGTCGAAGACGCTTATAAGTTATTTGACGGTAAATGAATTGTTTATTATATATACCTTTTAAATTTTCTATTGGAAATCATTCAGATTTTCGGCCCGCCGACTTTACCCGTAATAGTTTGCAAAATGTCTTGTTTCAGACGCAAATCAATTGCAGCAAGAGGGCACTCACTCCTCAGAAACAGCATATACCTTCGCCTTTGTTAGGGGATTTTTGTATAGGGAAATGGGATATCCCGCTAACCAGGCTAGCTCACCAAACCTATACATGAATGATTAAGATGCTTGATTGCACTCGAACACATTAAGCCAAACAAACAAACTTTGCATATCTTTCATATACGACCGCTTTATTCTATAAACAATGGAACTGTATAGTATTTTCGTTTCTGTTTGTTTAGACTTTCTCGGACGCTGTATTTCAGAAACCTTTGAAAACTGCGATCTTTTGCAACTACGTGTAGTACTGCTTTTCAGAAGGCAGGCAGCTTTAGAAGGCAACCATGTTTCTCCGTCGTATTCAACTTGGTTTGAGGTAATAACCATGCATTTATTATAAATAATACCATGTAAAAAAGACGTATTAGTTGTTAATCCTCCTAGTGTATGAGCCAGACGGTTTGTTGGTACCACTATTGGGGACAAATGGTATAGTAAATGAATATGTGTGATAGCATTTGCAAGTCATCTTCTGTCATTCTTCAGAAAAGTTGGTTTAGCACATTATTTTGTCTTACGCCGCCAGATAGATCTAAACTTCTATTTTGCGATCTATTTAGGGTCTAGAAAATATTTTGCAAAATATGGAAAAAAATGGCTTTTTTTTGTTGCACTGTGGGTATGATGTTTTTAGAAATGTTTAAAATAATATATATATTTTTATAAAAGTTTAGTCGAATAAAACAAATTAAATAGCGATGTATATAATGGCATTTCTAGCGTTCATGCATGCTGAAAAACTGCCTGTTCGGGTTAGGTTTAAAAAACTATATATCCATTTCCCGCTGAAAATGACACATCTGGAAATGCTATCATCCAAAAATGTAAACTAGGGATGTTGATCTACATCACACCATAAACATATTATACACTTAATGTCTGCTCCCGAGGGAAACAGTTTTGTTTTCCCGAGAGTCTTGATATTTCCCAAGACGAAGTCGAGGGAAACATCGAGACACTTGGGAAAACAAAACTAACTGTTTCCCTTGGGAGCAGACATATTAAGTATTTTGTTATATAGCTTAATGAGTTTCACTGGATAATTTCGACGTTTACCAAGGGAAAGTACACAAAAGACAAACGCTATTAAGACTTACCAAAACATTTCGCCTGCCTCTGTAATTTCACTTCAACATATGCTTCAACCAAACAAATATAAGTCTCAGAACAAAAGAACAGCAATACATTTCTCCAGTTAATCTTCACACATGCTTTGAAGACCTACAATAATCTTTTTTTCGTACCAAACATGCTTTTGTTTATAGGATGCCGTGAAGAGTTCAAAGTTCTAGCGGGCAACAATTGAAAACATATTGACCGAGCAGGCAATAAGTTCTCAATTATTGCCCGCTCGGTAGACACTGAAATTTAGCTAAGGTCATGTGACCACAAACCAACCAGTGACAGTCATCGTTGCATCCAGTGAAACTCTAGCTATATAACAATAACATTTGTCCCCCCAAGTGGTACCAATCGATCACTTTTGTGATGATGGCTCATGCACTATCCCGTTCGATGAGGGTCATTTATAGTAAAATGACCCGGAGTGAGCGGGAGGTTTCATAGCTAATACACCTCTTTTTATGGTATATTCCTTTGTAATACCATGTTTATCAAAATTTCTGCCGAGGTTTCCTCATGTTCACCTTTTGAGATGTTTTGAATAATAAGGGAACGTTTTAATACTTCAAATTTCGTTCATTGAAATTCATTTATACTAACACCATATCTCCTCCATTGACGTCAAACCAGGTCGTATTTCAGAACTAATACGAACTGGTTTGACGTCAGTTTAGGTAGTATTATATAGAAGAAATATATTTTAATGAGGTATATTAGTTGTTAATGGTATAAAAACAAAAGAAATTACGGTAAAACGTGGTACTATATAATCCCCGAGCCGGGCGACGGGCCGAAGGCCCGGAGCCCGGTGAGGGTGCTAATCTCGACACGCGTGGAGTCCATTTTACACGCGTGTAGAAAAAGCGAGGGAGACGAAATCTGTGAAATAGTTTATTTGTATATATATATGTTTGGTACGGTGTCACGCGGTAAGAATAGTTGGACACTGGTGACTAGCGACGAAGAAAACTAATAAATCTGTCAGTATTTCGGCTTTATGGAGCCTGTTCTACTTAAATAATAAAAGAGAACAACGAAGAAAAGGATACAAACAGCCGGTTTAATATATCTTGAAGTGAAACCAGAGAACCTGAAGAAACCAGACGGTGTATGGTAAACGAAACTCGATCTGAATTGCATTGGTTGTGGTCACTCAGTGGTCAAATAATTTTAAAGTTATGAACGGTAGGATTCTTGTTGTCTTATAACCTAAACAATATACAGCTTCACGTTTTCGTGCTTTCCCTTTGCTCGTCCAAACCATAAGTCAGCTTAACTAAAGCTAACTTAAAACACTTCCTTTATAAGCTTATGTTTATGTTATTCATTTGGTTTGGCGATTTTTTTTGCTGTATTTCCAAATTTTCGACTGAAACGTGGGCCGTTTAATACTTCTTTCTGGGATCCGATTCTACTGAATTGTTTTTATCTCAGACTCTATTGTAAATGTAATTTTGAGCTGTTAACTTTTAATTCTGCCTTTACAAAACATGTATACATAGCCACATAGGGAAGCCATAAGCCATTAAGTGCTTGCTAAAAATAATCCCTTTTGAATCCTCCTATAAAAACAATATATTTTTTAAACCAGAGCTAAATTTTGCTTTGATATGTTCAACTTTCATTAAATCAGTTAGTCATCCTATCCATAAATTCTATAATTATCTCGAGGATTATCATTTGCTTTAAATCTGTTTGTTTTTATATTGGTTATATATCAGGAGTGCTTATTTTAAATCAGGCTGGGTGGGTGGGGGTGTTTCAAAAAACCATTTAATAAAAGTGGGCGAGGGGTTGTTGCATTCATGTATTTCTAGTTATTATATAATCTATGTATAATCCAGACCCGCGAATATACCTATCTTTATTATATTGCTGAGTTCGTTTTCCGACTTAAAAACGATGCAAGCTGATTGGTTGCTTAGCGGTTGGAATCCTACGAAGGCTGTGATATTGAAATTTCGTTCATATGCGCTTTTTTCTTGGACCGGTAAGTTTTGGCGGGAAAACGTCTGAATTGCTTTGAAAACAAATGAAAGAGAACTAAGGTATCTTTATTCAAATATTCTGAACAATTAAATGTGCTGGAACATTACTGCTGGTTTTCTTTAACGCTGTTTGTCTAAAAACACGACAAATAGAAGCCGAACTGGTGTAAACAAGAAACGGCACGGGAAAACTAACAGTTAAGGTAACGGAAAACTTCAAAAACTAAAAAGTATACGTTTAAACTTAAAAATTAAATGAACCAATAGCCATATAATTAGTTATTTTGGTTTTATCGCACAAACTTCGTTCCTTTGTCGCAAAACTTTCCCGTATACACATCTCACACTCGGTTAATGATAATCGAACTGCTGTACAAACAGAAGCGACGACACGAAAAATATTAAGTTAACAGGTAAGGCAACGGCAAACTCCGAAGATGAAAAAAGCGTTCAAAACTTTAGAAGAAAATAAACCAAAAGTTATATAATAAATTCTTTATGAATGTTTAGGTATTTTTTGTTATTGTTAACTACGTGCAATGGTTCAATTAAAACTGTTTTGTTTTAGAAAACATTTGTGACGAAGGGCTTGTCGCTTGGTCTTAATACGAAAAGGACAATACAGTTTTTTTTCAAAACTCTGAGCGATCTTGTACCATATGAAAAACCAGAATACTTGAAGGTATACAAATCGAAATATGGTAAGGTTTGAGTACTGCCGAAAGTATTATTATTATATGGCTGGGTTTGATTTCCGGTCCGTACGCAAAACGACGCACGCGGATTGGTTCCTGAGAGGTCGGGATTTTACGATATTGACCGACCGGTCAATACGCTTTTTTCTCGGCCCTGTAAGTTTTGGCGGGAACATTTCTGAGTTGATTTGAATACAAATAAAAGAGAAATAGGTATCTTTATTCAAGTATTCTGAACAATAAAATGTGTTGGAACATCACTGCTGGTTTTCTTTAAAGCTGTTTATCTAAAAACACGACAAATAAAAGGCCAACTGGTGTAAACAAAGAAGGCCAAGAAGCGACACGAAAAAGTCAACAGGTAAGGTAAACAGCATACTCCGAAGACGAAAACAACGCTCGAAGCTTAAAAATAGGATGAACCAATAGCCATATAATAAATTCCTTATTAACCTCGTTTGCTCGGTCTGTACTGGAAAGTATTTGCCCTCGGTTTTATCGCACAAACCTCGCTCCTTCATCGCTCGGTCTGTACGAAAACCTCAGGCAAATACTTTCCCGTACAGTCCTCGCACTCGGTTAATAAGTCTTTATTATTAAACGTAGTTTCTAACTTTTCGAGCGAGGCCCTTCGTCAGAGAGAAACGAAGAGCCTTCGTTCGAAACGTTAGGAACTACGTTTAATAATTTCGGCCGCACTCAAACCTTACTATATTTCGATTTGTATTTCAACACTGCCTATATACACTACATACCACTACTTTTATTTTGCTTGCAGGTATGTTGTTCAGTTGTTGAATGATTTTATTTCCTTTTTTTGGTTAAACATATGTTTCCTCGGAACGATATATTTTACCTCTTTCTTTTACTCCCTATTAAACCTTGCACACTTGACTTGCGATGAATCCGGTTTTTTTTTTCAGTTATCTTCATAGACAAGCGGGAAACTTGTTTGTGTGTGGAGGGGCGGGGGGGAGGGGGGGGGGGAGAGGGGGGAGCTGGACATAACATGCCCAAATAGATGGTGACGTCATATAAAAGTTCAGCTGCATTGTACATACTGACTATATAATGAGGTGTGCATATTTTGTTTTAGGTACATATATTCAAATCTCTCCATGTCCCCATAAAATATAAATATTTCGTTGATGACTATGTGTCCTTGGCTAAGACGAGGTTGGCTGACTTGAATGTGAGTGTGTAATATTAATCTTTATTGCTCAAGTTTTATTCCATCATTATAATCATAATCATCATTATCATTATCATCATCATCGTCGTCATTATCATAATATCTTCATCATTATCAACATTATCATATCATCATTATAATGATTATACAATTCATTTTCAGTTGAAAGTTACTCCTTCAGAACCAAAAAACGTTAAAAAAAAACGCGATTCACAAAGACTGTTGCTTCTTTTCCGCGCTTTTCTTCGGTTTCGGTTTGCCACTCGGACATAAAATCATATCTTCTCGCCACCGTGTAATATCCCCTTTGTATCTATCAATTTAATTAAATAGGAGCCACTTGAGGACAATGCTGGCATATTCCGTCAATGTCATGGTAACTTAAACGATGAACAAGTAAAGGTAAAATGCATTAACTTTAAAAGAAATTGCTTTAGAGTGTCTGTGAAGTGACAATTTCCGATAGAACAAATTTGAAGCTTAAAATCTAAATAACCAATTTCCAAAAATATAAAATATATGTGACCTGGACATGTATTAAGTGCCAAGGTTGCCTTTTTGACATTACAAAATAAGGAAAGACCGGGAATGAATGTATACGGAAGATGACGTATGCCGAACGTTGGATTATTAATATTAAAATACATTGTTATACGTATTAAATTGTTCAACTGCATAATATATGTTACTCTGACCGAGTAATTAATTTCTTCAAAAATGGATAAGCCATGGCAAACTTTGAGAGTTTATAGCTCAGAGACTATGAGCAGATTTGCTTGAAATTTCCAGTGAATGCCGCTGTCATGCTCATCTGTTCAAAACCGCTATCACGTTTTTCGCTTCGTAGACACTTTAATCAGTTTGAAAATTGTACAAATTTAAAGGGATCTTGAACAAGTAGGCATCATGTTAGCCTGTGTTCCAGTCCACTGCGCTACGCTGCCGCTGTCTAGTGGACTGTGCATTAATCTCAAATTTCTCGTCCAACGGCTTTCACTGATATTGAGATAATTTATTCATATTCAAGCGGATATTATGTAAACTCGCAATTTATGCAAATCGAAAATAAACATGGCCACCGAAGGAGTGAACGACTTGAATACAAGATATCAAGAAGCCTTTGGTCTGATAAAACATGTGTTCAATGTTGATGAGCTGTATGAAGATCAAATAAAATTGATAAAGGCTTTTTGCAATGGCCAAAATATATTCTTCAATGCACCTACGGGTTATGGAAAGTCCATCGTATTTCAGTCGCTTCCATGGGTTTATGATATAGTTCATGAACAAACCATTGGATTTTCAACACTGATCGTGATTTCCCCATTACAATCTTTGATGGAGGATCAGTGCAACCGCATGAAGGAGGTTGGGGTCTCTTGCATTGCTTTGTATTGTCAGAAAAGTTCAAATCCTGCAACTGTCAACGAATATGAAGCTATTCTAAAAGACGTGAGAGACGGTGTATATTCCTTGGTGTATGCTTCACCTGAATGTATGCTTGGAAAAAATGCATGGAGAAGAATTTTGTGTTCTGAAGAATTTCGAGATCATTGTATTGGAGTAGCATACGACGAAGCACACATAATAGCACAATGGTAAGGACGGATCATTTGATTTTTGATGGGGGGGGGGGATCGAGGGGTAGATTTTAATTAAGCCCAATATGTTTTCCCCACCTCTTGACGCTGCTCGATATTCCCCCCCCCCCCCCCCCCATTTTTATCATAGATAAAGGGTCAATCATTTCAGAGGCTTGTTTTCTAAAATTGTCGTTTTGGGGTTCGCAGATTATCCCCCATTAATTTGTTTAGGATAGAAATTGCCTTGTTTGCACTAATTTTGACAAACCCCTACCCATATAAAGAACAAAGTAATTCTGATTGTTTATTTAAACAGACGTGTTTCTAATAAAATAGAAAGTGTACAATTTTCAAAACGTACCCTATATACAAATAAATGAATTATGTTACTCTGAAAAGTCAGACCTCAGATCACCCTGTTGATAAATTTTGAATACATTTTTTACAGGGGATCAGATGCAAGTGGAAAGAAACCTTTCAGGAAATGGTATAGTGAACTCAGTGAAATTAGATGCCTTCTCAATCCAGAAACAAAATTTGCCTCGTTTACAGCAACTGCAACAAAACAAACCAAGCTGTAGGTAATTGGAATGCTTGATATCGAACAATCAGAAACACTTTTTATTGAAAAGAACCCTGAGAGGAAAAATATCAGGTATTGTGTTGAGTATGTGGAAAGTGATAAAGGCATTCTTGATATTTTCCTTTCAATTATCAATGAATTAAAAGAGAAGAAAGAGATGTGTCCTCGGAGACTTATATATACCCAAACACGAAAACAATGTGCTACAATTTACAATGCTTTTTGTTCGGAGCTAGAAGATAAAATTTACAAAAACTGTGAGCCAAATCCCAGGCTCCGGCTTGTAGATATGTTTCATGGTGGAACACCAGAAAGTGTAAAAAAGCATATAGTTGCACAACTCACTACCCCTGATAGCTGTCTCAGAGTTGTCATATGCACTATTGCTTTTGGTATGGGTGTAAACTGCAGCAATGTAAATGAATCAATTCATTTTGGAGCTCCAAAGTCGTTGGAAACATATGTTCAAGAAAGTGGAAGAATTGGACGTAGCACCAGCATTAGTAGGATTCTATATAATGCAATGTTGCTCAGAGGAGCAGATCATCAAATGACTAATTACATAAAAGAATCACAATGTAGAAGACATAGTCTTATGAAGAATTTTGAAAATTATGAACAAGAGAGCTCAACTGGTTGCCTGTGTTGTGATAACTGTGCGAAGTTGTGTACTTGCTCTCCCTTATGTAATGACTGGGTTGCCATGAAAATTATTACAAAGCAAACCAGTGTCGAAGCAATAAAGAAAGCACGAAATGTTTCTCCTGAACAGAAAAATGAGCTTCATACACTTCTACATGAATACAGAAAAAAATTAACTCAAAATACAACAGTTTCTCTACCAAGTATACACACTGAATTCTACAGTTACCATATCAATCAAGTTTTAACTAACTGCCAATACCTGTTTACACTGGATGATATATACCATTATATTGAAATATGGCGCAAGGTTTATGCATTAAGCATACTGTCTATTTTAAACAAAGTATTTTGCGACATAATGGAAGATGTTGTTTCTGTAAATTTGCCAAATTTCGACCAGTCAATGGACAGTCTCCCTGATGAATGGATAAGCATCCGAGATGATTCCGAAGCTGAAGACCTTGCAATGTGGGATAGTTATATGCTGCAGTCAGTTAATTCTTTTGAAGAGTGCTCTCAGGACACATTTGATGATAATGAAATTAGTATAGAACAGCCTTCAGAGCAATCCTCATTCAGTGAAAGTTAAAGTAAAACTAACTTATACCATGCAGATGTGCAAAAAGGATCCATTTTTAACAGGGCATACAAACACTATTAATACTAGTTTAAACATTGGTGATTCCCTTACCAAAATCCTAAATTATATTTGTCTTAGCATTTGTTTTTCAATTTCTTTTCCCATTATTATTTAGCGTTGTAACTGATTTCTTGGGAATACTGTACTCAGTCTGGAAAATCAAATTGATTAATCAACTTTTTTTATATTGAGCTGTGCAAGACAACAGGGAATGAAACTCTTGAAATTAATTAAATTAAATTATTAAATTAAGAGTCAATTAATTATGATCAATAGCACATTTTATTATACCAGATTAAATCATCAATTATCAAAAATTGCTTGTCAAAAGTGATTCTAGTTTGTGGTGCAGCCCGTATACAAATAAAAACCTGTTTAAAGATTAAGCCTACAAAGAACTTTACATTTTAAATTTTAACCTATAGAGTTAATCTTAAACTATATGTTGGACTTACATACATTAAGTCTGATTCTTTCATAATAATGTTAAGAACAATATTAGTCTGAGCCATGAATTACAAAACTTTTAAATTTATCTGCATAAGTCAGGTTTTAAAGGCTGATATTAAATTACTTGGATCTTGCATGCATACGTGGGACAAACTTCAACCTTCCTGTAATGCATATAGTAAGTCAATTCTTCCTGTAACCATCCCCCCACCGGGCCAGGGGTGGGGAGTTGTTTGATTAATCTTATCCCAGGGGTATAGGCCGGGGTCATTCTCGGTAAGCAGAGGAGATATGGGGAGTCTGGTAACTAAACATTTCTTCCTTCCATGTGTAAATGGTGACAAAATTAAAAGATTTTTCAGGAAAATATCCGAGTGTCAGTGTAGACATATGTGAAATTAATGAGCCACTGTTTAATTTTACATTATTTTGTTTCATGTTCAAAACATAAATTTGTGGGTGATACATATTATAAATCACGTATTATTACTCAAATTATTTTTTCAGCCTTGCACCAGGGTGGGGAATTTGCAAATTTCAAAGTTCTGGGGGTGGGAAATTTGCTATAAACTTGAGAAAAAAATTACAAATCCCCGGGATATTGCCGGGGGTGGTTACAGAACGAATTGACTCATGCATAAATTGGACTTGACATAAATATGTTTATTGTATGTTTCATGCTATGAAGCGATTGTAGTAAATGTTAGTTTGAACCAAAAAAACTCAAAACCAGACCCTTTATATTAGTATTAAAGTTGTAATGTCAAAAATATCATTTACCAGAAAATGCAAGTCCTGCATATGAAGTTATTATTTAGTGAATTTAACGTGCCTTTCTTTTCTTCTCTATATCTTTCTTGTGCTGATCTATCCAGTCATAAAAACCATGAAAATCAAAGTCTGTGAGCAAGCTTGGTTTAAAATCCTTAAACACAGCATATTTTCTAGTTGGATAACGAATAAATGCTTTGGAATTCATCAGCTCTTCGACAATTTTAGCCTTGTCATTTGCAGATGACTTCTTGGTATGTTTTCCAGACCTCTGGATGATACTAGTCGATTCATCAAAATCCTCAAGTAAAACCTTTGTGAACCCAATTGCTTTCATGTACCGTTGAAGAGTATTTCTGTTATTCTGATTTGGACCCAGCTTTCTCTTGAGTAATTTTACAATGCGTATGTAATTCAAGTCGTCCACTCCTTCGGCGGCCATGTTTATTTTCGATTTGCATAAATTGCGAGTTTACATAATATCCGCTTGAATACAAATAAATTATCTCAATATCAGTGAAAGCCGTTGGACGAGAAATTTGAGATTAATGCACAGTCCACTAGACAGCGGCAGCGTAGCGCAGTGGACTGGAACACAGGCTAGCATCATGTTCGCCGCCATCTTTGATTTGATGACGTGAAATGGTTTTACCATTGTCTTAGAATAATAAGGGCAACCACTTACGTTATAAAATCTAAGATGGTGACGCCCAGGAGGTCTATTTGTTTAAACAAACGGGGATTACTTTAATAGGGAGATTTTGGCAAACAAACAAGGCTACCAGCGATAGTTTCCACTAACACGTTTTTCGCTTCATAGACACTTTAATCAGTTTGGATATTGTACAAACTTAAAGGGATCTTGAACAAGTAGGCATCATGTTCGCCGCCATCTTTGATTTGATGACGTGAAATGGTTTTACCATTGTCTTAGAATAATAAGGGCAACCACTTACGTTATAAAATCCAAGATGGCGACGCCCAGGAGGTCTATTTCTTTAAATAAACGGGGATTGCTTAAATAGGGAGATTTTGGCAAACAAACAAGGCTACCAGCGATAGTTTACACGCTAAAGTGGATATTTTTTTGAATGTAGTATAAATATTCCTAAATTTGTTGTCAGGTGATGGAACAAGCAAAAGTTGATGTGGACAAAGTGTTGAAGTTGTACGAAGAATCTGGAAAAGTTCCAACCACAATAATGGAAGCAAGGTAAACAGATAACTGATTCTATTGCGTGTTTATATTGTGTTTTGCACGATAGAGAACTTACCTTGCTGGTAAACCACTAACGCCACTAACATTACTATTTGTCACCATCTTTACTACTGCTATTACTACCACTACCACCACCACTACTAAAACCAGTGCCACTACTGTTACCACTGCCACTACTGTTACCACTGCCACTACTATCATCACTACCACCAACACCATTAGTACTACAACTACTATTACTATTTGTACCACTATTTTTACCACTACTTCAACCAATACCACGACCACTACTCCTACTACCACGATTACCACTACAACTGCAACCTCAACCACAACTGTTCAGCTGCAGCCACAGCTACGATTACCAACTGTATTACCACTATCACCATTTTTACTACCACAACTATAACCAATATTTCTACTACCACTACTACTTCCAACATTGCTATCACCATCAAATGACCGTCACTATTACTGCCTGACTGCCAACACTACAAGCATATTCACTTTTACAATTGGTTTGAGATTTTTCGTGTAACAACGCAAGTGTGTATATTTTTAGCATATTTAGGAAGCCGTATTTTATCGGACGATTTCTACCTGCTCTACTTATTCCTAGAAAAGTACGTATTGTGCCCATTGGTGATGTTGCTGCTGTTGTTGTTGTTGTTGTTGTTGTTGTTGTGGTGGTGGTAGTCGTGGTTGTGGTTGTGGTTGTGGTTGTGGTTGGTGTTGGTGGTGGTGGTGGTGGTGGTGGTTGTTGCTGCTGATGGTGGTTGTTGTTGTTTGTGGTGGTGGTAGTTGTTGGTGTTGGTGGTGGTGGTGGTGGTGGTGGTTTGTGTTGTTGGTGGTTGTTGTTGTTGGTTGTTGGTTGTTGTTTGTGGTGGTGGTGGTGGTCGTTGTTGTTGTTGTTGTTGTTGTTGGTGGTGGTGGTGTTGTTGGTTGTTGTTGGTGGTGGTGGTGGTGGTTGTTGCTGTTGGTGGTGGTGGTAGTTGTTGTTGTTGTTGTTGTTGTTGTTGTTGGTGTTGGTGGTGGTGGTGGTGGTGGTGGTGGTGGTGGTGGTGGTGGTGGTTGGTGTTGTTGTTGGTTGTTGTTGGTTGTTGTTGTTGGTGGTGGTTGTGGTGGTGGTTGTTGGTTGTTGTTGTTGTTGGTTGGTTCTTGGTGGTTGTTCTTGGTGGTAGTGGTTGGTAGTGGTAGTGGTAGTGGTAGTGGTTGTTGTTGTTGGTGGTTGTTGGTGGTGGTCGTTGTTGGCAGTAATTGCTGTTGATTGTTCTTGGTGGTTGTTAGTGGTAGCTGGTGGTTGTTGTTGGTGGTGGTGGTGGTTGTTGGTTGTTGTTGTTGGTGGTGGTGGTGGTGGTGGTGGTTGTTGGTTGTTGTTGTTGGTGGTTGTTTTTGTTGGTGGTTGTTTTTGGTGGTTGTTCTTGGTGGTTGTTAGTGGTAGCTGGTGGTGGTTGTTGGTGGTGGTGGTTGTGGTGTTGGTGGTGGTGGTGGTTGTTATTGGTGATGGTTTTGGTGGTAGTGTTGCTGTTGTTTTGTTTTGTTTTGTTTTGTTTTGTTTTGTTTTGTTTTGTTTTGTTTTGTTTTGTTCTTTCTATGAACTTTTTTGATTTTGTATTTTCCACAGCCTCCATCTGAAGCTGATGTTAGGGCACGACTTATTGATGACTTAAACAGGTTGCAATATTTTGTCATAAATAATTTGATAATGTTATTTTAAACAATTTAACGTTTTTACCATTAATAATTCCTATTCCAATTATAATGCAACTGTATCTGTTTGTCTTTTTGTAGAACTCTATTGCCTTACGTAAATGTTTGATGTTTTTATCATAAATTGTTGTATTTTTTTGGCAAATTTCGACGTCATTGTTGTTTAACCCTTTCATACCTATTCTGCTAGTACAGACTCCTAACATCCCACCCTGGGAAAATGGACGCGAGAGAAGAATTGTGTTGTTACGTGACCGCTATACGCAACAAAAAGTGTAACCTCAGCTGTTTGGTTTTTACAACTATTTATTTAATTAACAAGAAACTTAGAACAGATGTTGAAAATGTATATAAAGATTAAAACTAAACTAAAGTTCAGAAACTTATCTGTCGTCTGCGCACAACGAAACAGTCAATAGGAGATTCTGGCAACAGGTTAACAATCCGTATGGACTTGAAAAGGAAGGAATAATAAAACCAACGGCAGGAACTCCAGGACTGACTTCGTAACCACTTTGATACATATAGCTCACTCTCATACATATGCCTGAGAACTGTTCGATGGCTGCTTATATAGTTTCTAGAGTATATAAATATAGTAACATACTTCATTCTATATATAATATATTTACGTAATTACTAAATGACATCATTGTTGACTCATGCTAAGTAACAAGTATGTACTAATTGATCACAAGTACTTATTAAGTGTTCAGTGATCAAATAACGTCTAGTTTATTAACTGTCTTTTATAAGGATAGGCATATCCGTAACAGTGTTCCATCAAGTTTATGCAAATTAGTTATATTTTAACTAGCCGGGCGAGTGTTGTTATGTGAAATTTGTTTAGTGGAAAGCTAATATTTTAAGAAATTTAGCTTCAAACTTCACGAAATTTACAAAAAAAATATTGACTATATTCTTTCTGCCCGAGCAAAAGTGTGCGTGAAAGTCAGTGTAATAAGCAGTTAAGCTAAAGCATAAGAGAAATTAAATATCGTAAACAAAAGCTCATACAGCCAAGCAGAACTTAAGTTTACTTAAAAGTTAATTTTTCGCATAGTATAGCTTACAACTTTATGAAATTTACAAGACTGGTATTTTGAACGTGTTCTTACTGCTCGTGTAAATGAATCTACGTGAAAGATTTTGAAAAGGCTACAAGTGTTGGCGAAATGTATCTAACAGATAATAAATTTTACCGAAATGTCTGGCCATGTCTGATTGCATAATTAATTTGATTCTTTTCAGTAGCCAATGAGAGACAACTACCAAAATCTGGCAGCATGATCGGGACGCAATTTGCGGTGTTAAATAGCAGAATCTTCTCTCGCGTCCATTTTCCCAGGGCACGATGTGAAGAGTCTGTATTAGCAGGCTATTTCATGCATAGCTTTCCAAAACGTCTCAAAAAATTATTTTTTTTTATTTTTTCTTTGAGATGTCACTGAAGCTTTAACCGTAAAGTGCTTTGTTTGTTTGTTTTTATAGAGCTGGAAAAATACCGGATTCCATGTTACGATCCTATCATAAAAAATGCGATAAATTTGAAGGTAAAAGTTTGTTTTGGAATATAAATTGAAATGCACCATAGTACTTTAAAGGTGTTGTTGCACAGTGCGATTTTTCATTCAACTTGTTTCGCAACGTTGACGTAATTACACCACGTACATATTAGGGACCGTAAAGTGCCTATATCTTGGTTGGGGATTTTACATATTTAGGATATTTGGAACCTTCTGAGAAGATTTGTAATATATCTTCCTTTTCTAAAATTTCATCTTCATGGACTTTTTTGCTGTGAAAGTTGACGGAAGTGACGTCAAAGGAGGAATCTGTAAAGTGTTTTTTTTTGTATAGACAAATTCCTCTTTTGACGTCACTTCCGTCAAATTTAACGGCAAAAAAGTCCACGAAGATGAAATTTTAGGAAAGGAAGATAAATTACAAATCTTCTCAGAAGGTTCCAAATACCCGAAATATGTAAAAACCCCAACCATGATATAGGCACTTTAAGCAAACACAATACAATACAATATTTATTTATTGTCGACGTGGGGAGTGGTTGCCTATTCTCCCGAGCCAGAGGTTCGTGTTGCAAACGCTCGACCATTAAAATAAATATAAATAAATAGATTACAAGTAATAAATAGGTATAACAATAACAGTTATAAACTAGGTTTAACAATAATAGTTATAAAGAGCAATATAGAAAATTATGAAGATCTATTTACAATAATAATAGTAATTCAGTTACACAACGCGAACGTCACGACGTCGACCCAAGTACAATAGTATTTTTCAACCAAAACAAAGCGTTGTATAATTTGCAGTCCCAAGAGTAATCACAACACCGTCCTCGTTGCACATACAACGTCAACTGAAGCGTTTTCACGTTTTCAAGACTACGTTGTAACAACAAAAGCTGTTAGTTTACTTAGGCGTTAATCTATTATACATCGTGTTGTCGAAGCTATGCATATGGCTGCTTCTTAAAGGTCTTACAAAATACATAAAGCATACAATATACGATGTCCTGATCCATAGTTTCTTTTAAATGCAGTAATTTAATTGCCGTCGTCGTCCTACTTCGCTTAAGGTCCCTAATGTTTCCTCGTAAACTACGACGAATATCTCACTTACGTTTATTGGCCACCAAGTTAATTAGGAATTGCCGACTGGAACTGTTTTTGATTGTTGCCTTTGGTGTATGTTATAGATTCCTCATCCAGTGATACACCGCGTGATAATGTGCAGAAACTTGTTGATAGTTTAGAAAAGCTTCCGACACTAGTTCTTGACGAAATAACGGGAGCGGAGGCTGCCACAAAAGGTAATTATATAAACAAAGTTCATTTTTGTTTCAAACATATTGAATCTATTCGCCAAGGTATCGGTGATTGATTGATTGATTGATTGATTGATTGATTGATTGATTGATTGATTGATTGATTGATCGGTCGGTCGATCGGTCGGTCGGTCGGTCGATCGATTAATTAATTAATTAATTAATTAATTAATTAAATAGATTGATTGAATGAATGAATGAATGATTGATTGATTGATTGATTGATTGATTGATTGATTGATTGATTGATTGATTGAAGGATTGATTGATTGATGAGGTGGTCGATTGATTGATGGAGTGGTGGATTGATTGATGGGGTGGTCGATTGATTGAAGGGGTGGTCGATTGATTGATTGATCGATTGATGGGGTGGTCGATTGATTGATCGATCGATGGGCGGATCGATGGATCGATTGATTGATTGATGGATCGATTGATTGATGGATTGATTGATCGATTGATCAATTGATCAATTGATCAATTGATCGATCGATTGATCAATTGACTGATCCATTAATTGATTCATTGGTTAATTGATTGATTGAACACTTTCCAAAAATATCATTTTATTTTTTACCAAATGAAAATACATATGATCAGAAGCTATATCAATCCTGCACACGAGACACAGTGAAGACTTCTCTATTTAGAAGTTATATATAAGAAGTATAATGTTCTCTTTTGTTATCAGTTGCAGGTTTCACATCATGGTTGTCGGTCATATCTCGGAAGATAAAGTTAATCTTCGCTTCCAACGTTCCTGAAAGTATTTCTGAAGTAATAGATCTTGACTTAGCCTCACTAAATGTAAAAGACGATCACGTGCAGGTTAGTATCGTCTTGTGCGTTGTTTAATAAGGATCTCCAAGTAATTCAACTTATCTATAGATCTTTGGTTTATTACATGTTTGGAAATTTACTCATCTATGTTAGTGTGGTTTTGTGAAAGCCTGTTAGTTGTTGTAGTACCGTGACTGACGTTTTGACAGCATCTCGGGGAGCAAGGCCGACTTTTGTATAATTACGCATGCGTACATCAACGTAGCTCTATTGTTACCCGGGGTGAAGCGTTCACATGCATGAAGCTAGGGTTATCTCGGGAACCAGGGAGAACTCGGCAGTTGCGTTTTATCACGTGAAACATGCGGGGTCAACTTTGACCCTAGCCCCCGCGAAGTCTGTACAGGAGAATATCAGACCGAGGTCTTGACAGTACGGAACGAGCCGCAGGCGAGACCTGCTTTCCCCAACCTCGTACCCAGGGCCATTTGTAGGGAACTGGGCCAAGATGGCGAATAAAACAAAATGGCGGGAACAAATGGCCCTGGTGGAGGCTAGCTCAAAATGCGCAGTATATTGCGCATTTTGTTAACTAGAACTCAGTTCTTTACACTAATTATACCTAATTACACCTAATTATTGCATGATTTAAAATATAATTTCCCGTGCCGTGTGCAGGAACAACCGACAAGGTCAAAATACAATTCTTAAAAAAAATACAAAATCAAACCGTCTGATTTACGCCATAAGCTCTTGACCAATCAGAGGCTGAGATAGCCTAGCCTCCACCAGGGCCATTTGTTCCCGCCATCTTGGCCCAGTTCCCTACAAATGGCCCTGGGTACGAGGTTGCAGCTTTCCCGCACAGATCGAGTAAACGAGATTAATAAATCGTTTATTATATGGCTATTTCAAGTTTTTTTGATACTTATCATAATTATATCAAAATGAATGTGAAAACCTTAGAAATTTAGGCCAGCAAAATCAACATTCGGAAGAGCGGTCCGGATATGGAAAAAGACGGACCGTGTTCTGAATACGTATTTTTGGACGGTGGGTTGACTAATCAGGATATTACAAAGCCACATGGCGAGAAATGGTGGACATAGAGAGGCGGAGCTAAAGCCCTATTAAACTAGTACCTATGTCGTGCGGTCGTCACAGTTCCGCGGTTCAGAAGAAAAGAGAACAACTAATTTATGCAATGTTGGATGAAATCTTCATTCGATGATCAGAAAATATTGAAGCTTTGAGATTGAAAACCGCAACAACGACAAATACAGGCTAGAAATGAAGAATATCATCGAAAAGACGGATCCTTATAGTAGTCGAATCAGATCGAAACTTGTACGGAAATAGTATACCTCTGTTTGATTTTCGATAACGTGAGCAGCAAGGTTGGTACAATTTGCGTATTCGCCATATTGGCTTATGTTAGACTTGTGCTCAAAATAGTATATCAAAAACCGCAACGGATTTAATATCTGTGGCATATCGCTCATGATATTTATATCGCAGATGTGTTGCACTATACGATTCAGATGGAAACATTTGAAATAATTTAAAAGTTGACACTGCTACGACGATTGTTTCACTCATCCTCTATGTAAGTCCTGTTAATCTTGCAGAACTTTTCTAGTCAAAATTTTTGTAAGTGGGCATGCATTACGCGCATGCGTGACCATTATTTCTCGCCATGTATAATAATGCATTTTATTTTATTTTACTTTTGATTTTGTTTTTTAGGCCTCATATGAAATAATGAATGC
This sequence comes from Corallium rubrum, assembly GCA_964035015.1. NCBI lineage: Eukaryota > Metazoa > Cnidaria > Anthozoa > Scleralcyonacea > Coralliidae > Corallium > Corallium rubrum. The sequence goes on along the minus strand of CAXIUP010000055.1, from coordinate 34,985 downwards.
TTTCTGTCGAACTTGTGCCGCTGTCCAGAATGTCAGAATATCGGAGTCTCTTGCATCAAATAGGTATGAACGTGCATAGAGAAAAGCAACGCGATAGCGTGCGAACAGGCTCTTGTGAGCGGAGAGAGGCCCGAAGGGAGGGAAATCTCCACACATTTGTCATACACTTTTGATGGGTTGATTGTCTTCATCTCAAATGGGGGCGGATGTTATATACTGTATTGAGTCTGTGCAGGCTCTCTCTCCTCTTTCTTTGATCTCCCAAGACTTTGCGAGCAGGCTAGAAATTTTGATCATTGTTATGGTCATGGTCATTGACAAGGACACTGAGATTGACATGGTCATGGTCATGATCATGGTCATTGACATGGTTATTTACATGGACATGGACATTGGCATGGTCATTGACATGGTCATTGACATGGTCATTGACATGGTCATTGACATAGTCATTGATATGGTCATGGACGTGGTCATGGTCATTGACATGGTCATTGACATGGTCATTGACATGGTCACTTACATGGTCATGGTCATGGTCATGGTCATTGACATGGTCCTGGTCATTGACATAGTCATTAACATGGTTATTGACATAGTCATTGACATGGTCAATTGACATGCTCCTAGTCATTGACATGGTCATTGACATGGTCATTGACATGGTCATGGACGTGGTCATGGTCATTGACATGGTCATTGACATGGTCATGGTCCTGGTCATTGACATGGTCCTGGTCATTGACATGGTCCTGGTCATTGACATGGTCCTGGTCATTGACATGGTCCTGGTCATTGACATAGTCATTAACATGGTTATTAACATGGTCATTGACATGGTCATTTACATGGTCATGGTCATGGTCGTGGTCATTGACATGATCATTGACATGGTCATTGACATGGTCATTGACATGGTCATTGACATGGTCATTGACATGGTCATTGACATGGTCATTGACATGGTCATTGACATGGTCATGGACATGGTCATGGACATGGTCATTGACATGGTCATGGACATTGACATGGTCATTGACATGGACATGGTCATTGACATGGTCATTGACATGGTCATTGACATGGTCATTGACATGGTCATTGACATAGTCATTGACATGGTCAATTGACATGCTCCTGGTCATTGACATGGTCATTGACATGGTCATTGACATGGTCATTGACATGGTCATTGACATGGTCATTGACATGGTCATTGACATGGTCATTGACATGGTCATGGACATGGTCATTGACATGGTCATTGACATGGACATGGTCATTGACATGGTCATTGACATGGACATGGTCATTGACATGGTCATTGACATGGTCATTGACATGGTCATTGACATGGTCATTGACATGGTCATTGACATGGACATGGTCATTGACTTGGTCATTGACATGGTCATTTACATGGTCATTTACATGGTCAAGGACGTGGTCATGGTCATTGACATGGTCATTGATATGGTCACGAACGTTGACATTGACATGATCATGGTCATGGTCATTGTCGTTGTTATTATTCTATTTTAAGGGAAATTGTCAAGTTTCGTTGGGCATCAAGATTTGTGTCTATGCTTCTCTCAGTTCCTCGTCTAATCGAAAGCTTGTATGTTCATCTCTGGAGTACGGTCTCTCATGAGGTAAATGCAGTGATCTATTCGAAGCGCTGTTACATTCTCTGGCTATATTTTCGGGCTTTAGGGGAATATGTGATTGGTCATTCTGTATTTCAAATAACCAGCTGCAGAATCAAAGAAGGCGCAAAGCTGACCTTCGAATTTGAAATCGAACATCGACATTAACTCTCCAAATATAGAAACGTAATTAGAAACTTGGTAACAAACTTTCGAAGAAATATATCTCATTGTTTTTCGTTTGTTATTTTCTTAGCCTCACTTATTACAAGACGAGCATATATATGGTTTGGTCATTCTTGTCTGTCATCTTGCTTGCTCTAAATCAGGGCATAGCTCTATTATTCGCCTACAATCAACCACAACTGAGGTACATGTATATGTGGTTTTGATAACTTTTTTAAACAGGCTTTTTAATAATCATGCATGCATGCATGCATGTCCACTACCAATGTTATCGCCATTCTTATCACCACCACTACTACTACTGCTACTACCAGCCTACCACTACCACCACCACCACCACTACCACCACTACCACCACCATCACTACTAGCACCACCATTACCACTACCACCACCACCATTACTATCACCATTACCATTACCAAAACGACCATTACTACCACTACTATTACTGCTAGCATTACCACTACCATCATTTCCAGCACTACCATTACCACTACTACTACTGCCGTCTTTACCACCGCCCCAATTACAACCACCATCATTACCAGCACTACCATTACCACCACTACCATTACCAATATTATCAGCACTACTATTACTACCACTATCTCTATTAAGTCCTAATCACACGAGAAGGCAAGTCATCGCAAGTTGCAGTCACGCATTTCTGTGGCGGTCGTTTGAACACCCAAATTAACAAAATAAGGATTTCATGAGTGTTTTAAACAAGTTTTAACTTTGTCACGGTACATGATATTTTCGGGAAACTATTCAGAGCGGCTGGCTGAGATAGCGTGACTGCCAACTTGCGATGACTTGCGTTCTCGTTTGATTAGGGCTTTACCACTACCATTACCGCCACTTTCACCACCGCCACCATTACCACCACCACCCACCACCACCACCATTACCAGCACTACCCCATCATTACCACCAACACCACTACCTCTTCAACAACCGCCATCATTACCACCACACTACTGGTACCACCATTACTACCAACACTACCACTACCATTACCACCCACCACTACACAAATACTACCATCACCACTACCGTCACACTACCGAAACATCACCATCAATCACGACAATCCTTCTAAACCTGAACCTTGACGATCAACTTTTTCAGCGTCTAATCAAAACAAATTTCGGTCGTTTTGAAAGAAGAAAAAAAGTGTACAAGTTGTTGTATTTCATTTTCTTTTTTTTTTCCAGAGTGAATATTACCAGTCGTTTGTTGATCTTCTTTCGAATAAGATTCCATTAATCTCCAGGAGTTCAACAAATTTCTTTATTAGGTATGTAGTTTTCCTTCAGTGTTTCATTATAACGTCTGGTATAAAACACCATAGTTATAACCTTTATTTAGCGGACACCCCTCTTACGCAAACTCCTAAACCTAAAGATGTCCTCTAAATGGGAAGCTATAATTAGGTAACTTTTTCTTGACAGATGGTGTTGCGGCTACCTTCAGTATGCTGTTGTTGCCTTCGACGTCGTAACTACAAATGCTAATCAAGTTACAGCTGACAGTCTTTCAGGTACACCGAGGTGATACATGACCTACCATAGTATAATTTTGTATAGTATAGTGTAGTGTAGTGTAGTGTAGTGTAGTGTAGTGTAGTGTAGTGTAGTGTAGTGTAGTGTAGTGTAGTGTAGTGTAGTGTAGTGTGGTGTGGTGTGGTGTGGTGTGGTGTGGTGTGGTGTGGTGTGGTGTGGTGTGGTGTGGTGTGGTGTGGTGTGGTGTGGTGTGGTGTGGTGTGGTGTGGTGTGTGGTGTGTGGCGTGGTGTGGTTTGGTGTGGTATAGTATAGTATAGAGTCGCATATGTAATTGTTTCTGGTATAGTGCATGAGCTAGCATCCCAAAATTGATCGATTTGTACCACTTGGGGGAACAAAGGCTAATGTTCATGGTGATGGAGGTCAACGTTATATTTTTGGATGATAGCATTTCCAGATGCGTCATTTTCAAGGGGAAATGGCTGTATACATGTAGTTTTCTGATCCTAGCCCCAACAGGCATTTTTACAGCATGAGAGCTAGAAATGCCATTACATTGGTATTTAATTTGTTTTATTATACTAAACTTTTATAATACTATAATATATTAATTTAAACATTGTTAGGGTCTATAAAAACACCATAGTGCAACAAAAAAGAGCCATTTTTCTCCATATTTTGCAAAATATTTTCTAGACTCTAAATAGATCGCAAAATAGAAGTTTAGATCTGTCTAACATGGCGGCATGAGGCAAAATAATGTGTTAAACCGACTTTTCTGAAAAACGATAGAAGATAACATTTAATTTGACAAATGCTATCACACATATTCATTTACTCACCCTTTGTCCCCTAGAGTGGTGCCAACAAACTGTCAGGCTCATATACTGATAGTAACATGTCTGCATTTTATGTTAATATAATATCACGGCCACGCGCCTCGGTATTCATTGTTCCCACAGGGACATTTATTTAATCTCTAAGATCACGTCCACACGTATGCGTTTTCATAGCGTTTTTATATTGTTCTCGGTGCTCAGGGGAGCAGAAAACAATAGTCTCATTACCTGAAACAATATGAAAACGCTAGGAAAACGTATACGCGTGGACGTGGCCTAAATAACCTGATGCATAAAGATTAGGTAAGATTAGGTACGTCCACACGTATACGTTTTCCTAGCGTTTTCATATTGTTTCAGGTAATGAGACCATTGTTTTCTGCTCCCCTGAGGACCGAAAACAATATAAAAACGAAAGGAATACGCATGCGTGTGGACGTGGTCTTAATCTTTATGTATTAGGTACGATTAGTAACTAATCATACCTAATGTTACACCAAAGTTTGCTTATGCATATAATGACCAACAAATACATGAAGTGAACACCTATCGAATTCCCAATAGTATTGATCACAACTCAATAATTTTTCACTTTGAAGTTGTTGACTCCGCCAAAAGCGTTCTTGTTTTACTCTCCTTCTTCCTCGGAAACCGCAATATTACAAAGTGATAGCATGGCATTTCGGTTAATTAGTGATTAAATGTCGCTCAGCCTTGGGAGGTTTAGCAAAAGTTTTACTAAAAGTCCCGATGGCGAACTTTTACTAAACCTCCCTCGGCTTTGGAGTACATTTAGACCCGTTTACACTAGAGCAAACGTATCCGGATTCACATTGTTTTTTATTCCCATGAGGACGAAAAGGTTCAAGGTTCTTTATTGCACACTATTTTTAACTTACAATACATACTGCAACTTTTTATTCATACAAGAATAAATAGGGGGAAAAGATAGAAATAAAGAAATAAATAAAAAAATGCGTAGAAGAAATGTGTGTAGTGGTCAGAGGAGCGTGAGCTTTCGAATTAACGTATTGTCTGATGTGCACATACTTGAAAACACCCACTGGGAAGTCACCGCAGTGGCCCCCCCAGTTGGCATCCGCAAACATACACACATCAGACTAGACGAACCACAAATATATAATATAATTACACATGCACTGGATATACTGTAACATACACACAATACAGTATACAAAAATCAGTTAGGTTTGATTATCAAGTAAAAATGCTTTGTACTGTTTTTTAAAACTATAAGCTGGTAGACGTTTGATATAGCCGGGTATTTTTTCCCATGATAAACAATGAAAAACAATGTGAATCCGGATACTTTTGCTCTAGTGCATGTAAACGGGTCCTCAGACTGCGTTTACACCAGAGCAAAAGTATCCAAAAGTATCCACTAGAGCAAAAGTAGGGGTGTTGGCACAGTGGTTAGCGCACGTGTCTTTCACCTCTGCGACCTGGGTTCAGTTCCTGCTCTCAGCATTTAACTGATTAAAAAATTTCACCTTGGCCGTATGTGAGAAGAGTGCTTCCAGTTTGACTCTACCAAACATCGCAGGTTTCCTCCGGGTACTCCGGTTTCCTCCTGTAGAAACACTGGACCAATGAGGGATGGCCCTTACTGGACCTCTAGGGAGAACAGTTAGCAAGCATTAACTGATAGAGCTATCCAGTATAAATAAGATTAGTTTAGTTTAGTTTATCCGGATTCACATTGTTTTTCATCCTCATGGAAATAAAAAACAATGTGAGTCCGGATATGTTTGCTCTAGTGTATAAACGTAGTCTTGATAACTGATCAACCTCAATGGTATGCTATTACTTATAAACATAAATTTAATACCGAATCTATATTTCATTCAAGGTTCTTGCTATGTTCCTGAAATCATGGTTATAAAAGTAAGTATAGTTAAATGTCTTTAGATAAGTACTGACTATTTTAGTCTGTGTACAACCCGAATTCACTCTCTAATTCAGTCTGTGAAGTTTTGCAAGATGCCACCCCCAACTGGGCGTCTATGATCTGAGAAGTACATTGTGATTGACCAAATCACAAGTTCTGTCTTATTTCAATTCCAGTTGGTTCTCTGGCAATCCTCTAGGCTCGATTTCCAGCCGTATCTTGCGTCCCGCTGCGCTTGAAATAACGCTGGGAAGTTGGGGGGTCAGCATGACCGCTCAAGCGTGAATTTGGGGGGGGTCAGATACACAATTTGGGGGGTCAACCATTTTTCCCTCTTATTTGTACATTATACACAAAAGCGTTCATTTCTTGATTTGCACAGAAAGTGAAACAAAAAATGTTTGAATGCTTTTTTGTGAGATTTGGGGGGAAGTCGAACCGTATGACGGCCTTAAATGCCTAGTAACTAGTTAGTACTGTGAAACGTAAATTAAGTTTAATTTTCCACCTAGCTTTAATACAGGCAGAGAATCTCAATCGTAGACACATACATTATACAGGTGTCGTCACGTTTCTCATCTTTATAAGCTTGCGGAAAATACACATATCGCTATACGGTCAGGTCTATATCTTTGTTTTTCAACAAGCGACAAAGCGGCACCGCACAAGTTCAGCAAACTTTACGCAAGCATTAATAAATTGGCTTAAAACCAACCTTGAGTCCTAAATGCATTTGAAGATTTCAGCTGGAATGGTTTACGTTACCCCCTGTGTTTGAACTATAAAAGAGTGCAGGAAGAGTGATGACATAAACCTTATTTCGTTAAAACTTGAGCGGTCAAGTTGACCGCCCGTAAGTGATTTTGGGGGGTCAAATCGTGAAAGTGGGGGGTCATTGACCCCTGACCCCCCGTTATTTCGAGCGCTGGTCCCGGTACTTTCCTCCCCCGAAATCGCGGCTGGACTCGTGAGCTGGTCCATTGTCGATTTGCAACAATCTTAATCATAATCGATTTGCAACATATATCTTGTCTGTTTTTAAGATGCAGTATTTATTTAACAAGTTAAAGTTTAGAAAACATGAATTTAAAGACAGAGTCTTAGATGGTAAGTTAAGAATTGTACGATAAAGTCTGATTTCCAGTATAATCGCTGCGATCGCCGCAATCGCTCAAAAATTAAAGTGGACGGCAACGATCGTATTGATCAACAATCGTGTCGCTATTTCCTCCCAACAAAATAAAAGTAATCATCTCTCTCACCGCTATGGTGTTGAACTAACCATACATTGGCTGGTTATTTTGTAGAGAAAACCTGGGACGTACTAAAGCTTGTTATGAAATCATTGCACGATATTGGCCTATTACAAGACTTGGTAGGTTGAGTTTGATCAGTTTATCTGCAATAAGTTCATTAAAGATGTTTTAGTTTAATACTAGAAATACATGAATGCAACAACCCCTCGCCGGCTTTTATTAAATGCTTTCTTGAAACACCACCCACCCACCCACCCTGATTAAAATAAGCACTGATGTACAGCCAATATAAAAACAAACAGATATATAAACAAATGATAATCCTCAAGATAATTCTACATATCAAAGCAAAACTTAGATTTCATTATTAAACTCTGGTTGTACAAAATATGTTTTTAGGAGGTTTAATTTCAAAAGGGATTATTTTAACAAGCTTTAAATGGCTTCCCTATACATATACATGCATGTTTTGCAAAGGCAGAATTACTAGTAAAAGTCAACAGCTCAAAAATTACATTTAAAATAGAGTCCGAGATAAAAACAATTCGCTAGAATCAGATTCTAGAAAGAAGTATTAAACAGACAACGTTTCAGTCGAAAATTTGGAAATACAGCCAAAAAAATCGCCGAAGCCCATGAATATTTACATGTAATAATACATTTAAGCTTCATATAACGGTGTTTTATGGTTTGGACGAGCAAAGGGAAAGCATGAAAACGTGAAGCTGTATATTGTTTAGGTTAATAAGCGAAAACATGAAAACAACAAGAATCCTCCCGTATTTTGACCACAGAGTTACTACAAACAGACTGAAACAGTGCAATTCAGATCGAGTTTTTGTTTTCCATACGGCGTTTGGTTTCTTCAAGTTCTCTGGTTTCTTCGAGATATATTAAACGAGTTGTTTGTATCCTTCTTTTCTTCGTGCTCCATTTCGTTTCTTTTAAATAAACGAAAGCAAAATACTATTTGCTTGAGAGTTCAGTTTTCTTCGTCGCTAGTCAATTCTTACCACGTGACACCGTACCAAACATATATATAAATATATATATATATATATATATATATATATATATATAAATATATATATATATAAACTATTTCCCGGATTTCGTCTCCCTCGCTTTTTCTACACGCGTGTAAAATGGACTCCACGCGTGTCGAGATTAGCACCCTCACCGTGCTCCGGGCCTTCGGCCCTCCGCCTGGCTCGGGGATAATTACTGCACATGAGTATCAAAGACAAGACGTTTTGACCACAAATGTTCTCTGTTGTGTTCGTGCAGTGACGAGTTATCCTTATTCGACAACAATGTCTGTTTTTACACTACAGACGCATTATGCGTCTGGACGTACTTGGGCAAAGTTTTTTAGTACGTCTTTTAATGCGTCTCGAAATTTCGTCTTGTACAAAGACGGGCATCAGACGCATTAAACGTCCAGACGAACAATTTAGTGTGTCGATAAAGACGCATTAATCATAGTAATAGTTCGTCTGGACGCGTCTGATGCCCGTCTTTATACAAGACGAAAATCGAGACGCATTAAATAACGCACTAAAAAACTTTGCCCAAGTACGCCCAGACGCATAATGCGTCTGTAGGATAAAAACGGCCAATGAATATGCGAAATGTCTTCCATTATCAAAAGGTCTGATTTATGTACGGGTCAATTACAGCCGCAATGATTCTCTTCCCCGGGTTTACCCTGGGCATTTGACTCAAGAAAAATCCCGCATAGTCGGGAATTTGACCGGTTGAATACCGAAAATAAGTAATTGGTTGGCTGATCGTATATAAGCGAAAATAATTTGTGATCTCCTTCTCTAGCCCTTCATTGTGGCCATAAACAGACTTTCAGCTGGAACGTTTCTTGTTCTCTGATTAAATATATATGTACCGTTGTTTAAAGGGTGTATATAATATAGAAACACATATGAAAAGTCATTTTATAGCGACAAATCTGTGGCGTTAGACAGTGGGTCATTTCACTGTGTTTCTGCTCACACAGTGGGGAATTTGATAAAAAGTTTCCTTAAAAATCAAATGCCCGGGGTGTTTTCCAAGATGTGAGTGATCGCGGATGGAATTAATTCATACATTAGGTTTGGGCAAGTCGGGGTTATAACAACAACATGCATGCATGTAATAATAATAAGTTCGTTTATTTCAAAAAAGGTTGTCGTATAACAGTGTTACTTTGAATGCCGAAGCCAGAGACTTATATGGCTAGAGTGGTCAATAGATTACATTAAGTTAACTATACAGCTTTGTCATATAATTGTGAACACTTTGTACATATATATGCATACATATTTTCTTTTTATAGTCCCATGTTGGTTTTAGACAGTGGTTGGTCTGGGAGCTGAGAATCGAGGAAGATTTTTTGCTGGAAAATGAGAGGTATTATTTTCTTTCTTGATTGGATTTCTAGGTACACTATTCTATTATTTTGTTTTCTATTTCTCTTGTTTTATTCGTCGTACTTCTACTGTTTTTAGACAACAGTATTATAACTGGGCAATATATGAGCATTTTATTCCATCGTGCAATCGAGATGAAGGAGACAGTTCTGTAAGCTACCGTGAAACTGCCTCACAGCTATTTGCAGTTCTTATGGATTATTATAGCAGGTAGTGGATTGTATTGCATTGTATTGCATTACATTCTGTTTCTTTCCATCACATAACCTCACATCACAGTACAGTACAGTACAGTACAGTACAGTACAGTACAGTACAGTACAGTACAGTACAGTACAGTACAGTACAGTACAGTACAGTACAGTACAGTACAGTACAGTACAGTACAGTACAGTACAGTACAGTACAGTACAGAACAGAACAGAACAGAACAGAACAGTACAGTACGTTTGCGTTGCGTTGCGTTGCGTTGCGTTGCGTTGCGTTGCGTTGCGTTGCGTTGCGTTGCGTTGCGTTGCGTTGCGTTGCGTTGCGTTGCGTTGCGTTGCGTTGCGTTGCGTTGCGTTGCGTTGCGTTACATTACATTACATTACATCGTGTCGCGTCGCGTCACCTCACCTCACCCTACCTCACCCTACCTCACCCTACCTCACCCTACCTTACCCTATCTTACCCTACCTTACCTTACCTTACCCTACCTTACCCTACCTTACCCTACCTTACCCTACCTTACCCTACCCTACCCTACCGTATCTTACCCTACCCTACCCTAGCCTACCCTGCCTTACCCTACCTTACCGTACCTTACCCCACGCCTATCTCATCTTATTCCCTTTTATTCCATCCCATTTCATCACATTCCAACTGGAGTTATTAATATAATCCAGTTATTGATGGAAAGTAAAATAAACTGCCTTTGCTTACACATTTTTGTTGAATGTTTTATATAGTTCTCGTGAGATTGGAATGAATCGTGTTCATTGTTCCACTGAAACAAATCTTCTCAAGATTCTTCAGGTAATTAAACTAACTGGATCATTCAAGCTCGCATTCAGGTACAGTATATATAGTATGGTATTCCATTGCATTTCGATTCTACTCTCGGCATTACCACATTATATATACAGAACTCGTGGCCAAGCTCTTGGCAATACCGTAACTCAGTGGTCAGAGCACTGTACTAGCACTGCAAGGTCCCAGGTTCAATTCCTAGCCGGAAGGCCTTGATGTTGAATTTTTCGCAACTTGGTCTTATAACGTATATATTCTACACTCGAAATTTTCCTTCACCAAAATTACCTAGTACATATAGTATGGTATACTTGAATTGATCTAAGAAGTCACCCTACACCTTTTTTTGTCTTTAGGATATTGTCTGTTTGATTGGCCATACTCATGCCCACGGATCAACCGATAATTCAAAAGAAGTGACAGAGAACATTTGGCTGTTGGATTGTTTTATTTCTCGCAATAAAGAGGTAAAGATAGAGGATTTGTCATTAAGAGAAAAAAATGGACAAGATAGGGAAAATCGAATAAATAAAGCTGTTTATCTAAAAACACGACAAATAAAAGCCGAACTGGTGTAAATACGAAGGCCAAGAAGCGACACGAAAAAGTCAACAGGTGAGGTAAACAACCTACTCCGAAGACGAAAACAACGCTCGAAGCTTAAAAATAAAATGAACCAATAGCCATATAACAAATTCCTTATTAACCTCGTTTGCTCGGTCTGTACTGGAAAGTATTTGCCCTCGGTTTTATCGCACAAACCTCGCTCCTTCGTCGCTCAGTCTGTACGAAAACCTCAGGCAAATACTTTCCCGTACAGACCCCGCACTCGGTTAATAAGTTTTTATTGTCAACTCTGTTAGTTATTAAAGTCCTCGTGATCTCCAGACACGAAGCAGAGATTCTAGGGGGGTCCGGAAAATTTTTGAATTTTGGGTCTCTGAAACGGCATTTCCTGCATTTTGAGGACGCTTTTCTCGTATTTTCGGTTGCGGAAATTTTTATTTTGGTCTCGCATTATTTAAAATTTATCATAATTATATTCAGCCTAGCTGACGCCCGGGCCCGCTGCTAGAGGCCTCCGAGTCTCGCCAGATTTGCGGAGAATTGTATTGCGTACTACAACAGACGATTAATTATTTGTTTATCTAATGTCTAACCTAGTATTAGAGGTCTCACAAAAAGGGCAGGGGTTAAAAAGGGCAGGGGTTACAACCCCCCCCCCCCCTCCCCCTAGTTGCACGCCTGAGGTCATGCTATTACTTTAATTATACACTTGTTGACTGGCTGCGAGGGAAACATGAAGTTTTACGGGCCCGAAGGCTTCCAATGTCACCCAAAGGCTTTAGCCCGAGGGTGGCAACCGTGGCATTGAAGCCTGAGGGACCGTAAAGCTCGATGTTTGTCGAGGCAAAAGTCAACAAGCGTTTTGTTATGTACCAAAGACTTTTAAAATACCAAATACCAAACTGACTCGAAACTTACAAAAGGCAAAAAGACTTGCCAAAACACTTTGACTTTGTCTTCGCAATTTCAATTCAACTAAACAAATACACCAGACTCAACAAATACAAAGAACAGCTTTAAAATTTTCTAGGTGTTTTTCAGTCCTCCTTTGAAGATATAGGTATTCTTTCTTTTGGATAATGGACTATTTTGTACCAAAGTTCTTGATCGATATCTAATGCAATAATCGTTGTGTATTCACGTGAACAACGCATGATTAAATCTGACGTCAGAGGGAAACATTGCACTGTTTCGTTTCCTTCTTCATTGTTGACGTCCAAAACAATGTCATGTTTCCCTCGGCAGAAAGAAACACTGAGTTTGTTGAACGACACGTGACGATAATTTGACCAATAGGATTTCATCTTTGGCAAACGAAAGTCTTTGGTATAACAAAATAAATGGGACAAGTTTTACTCGGAAAATTTAAGGAGTCCCCTTTCTCGGTTAAGCTTACTTTTTGGAATAAGCTCTTCTCCTGAGAACACGTTCTATTTAGATTTTTTACTGGATTTGTGCACTAGTGCTATAGCAAAAAATCTTTTTTTATGTCATAGGCTAATGTTTCTGGTAATGCGTCAAAAGATCTTCAATTATGTTGCGAGATAATGGCGTTCTTGAGGTAACTTATGTTTTTAGACTTCTGTAGTAAGGTGTTTGTGTAGTCTAATTTGATGCATTCGTGGGCAACAATTAACAATATAACGTTTATTATTGGTACTGTCTGTCTGTCTGTCTGTCTGTCTGTCTGTCTGTCTGTCTGTCTGTCTGTCTGTCTGTCTGTCTGTCTGTGTCCGCCCGCCCGCCCGCCCACCTGTCTGTCTGTCTGTCTGTCCGCCCGCCCGCCTGTCTGTCCGCCCGCCCGCCCGCCTGTCGGTCCGCCCGCCCGCCTGTCGGCCCGCCCGCCCGCCTGTCGGCCCGCCCGCCCGCCCGCCCGCCCGCCCGCCTGCCCGCCCGCCCGTCCGCCCGCCCGCCCGCCCGCCCGCCCACCCGCCCGCCCGCCCGCCCGCCCGCCCGTCCGTCCGTCCGTCCGTCCGTCCGTCCGTCCGTCCGTCCGTCTGTCTGTCTGTCTGTCTGTCTGTCTGTCTGTCTGTCTGTTTGATAGTCTGTTTGTCTTTGCTTGCTTGCTTGCTTGCTTGCTTGCTTGCTTGCTTGCTTGCTTGCTTGCTTGCTTGCTTGCTTGCTTGCTTGCTTCCTTGCTTCCTTGCTTCCTTCCTTCCTTCCTTCCTTCCTTCCTTCCTTCCTTCCTTCCTTCCTTCCTTCCTTCCTTCCTTCCTTCCTTCCTTCCTTCCTTCCTTCCTTCCTTCCTTGCTTGCTTGCTTGCTTGCTTGCTTGCTTGCTTGCTTGCTTGCTTGCTTGCTTGCTTGCTTGCTTGCTTGCTTGCTTGCTTGCTTGCTTGCTTGCTTGCTTGCTTGCTTGCTTGCTTGCTTGCTTGCTTGCTTGCTTGCTTGCTTGCTTGCTTGCTTGCTTGCTTGCTTGCTTGCTTGCTTGCTTGCTTGCTTGCTTGCTTGCTTGCTTGCTTGTGGCGTGTGTCAGAACCCTTTTGAAAGGTCATCGTTCCAACATTTTTACAACTGATTGTATGTCGGATGAGATAGGCAATTTAAGCCAACACACTCAGTATGTGCTTGATTCCAACAATTTTAGGTGGTGCTCAGCAGAATGTTGAACCAAATTAATTTGTTTAATTTCTTTTAAGATTGGCAACACTCCTTCCACCGTGGTTATTGATTGCTAACTCTGAATGGGACTCGCTGTCCGAACAAAGCACAAATAAACTCGTTTCTTTTTTAAATAATTATTTGGTAGGTGATGTAATTATTATATAATAACTAGAAATACATGAATGCAACAACCCCTCACCCGCTTTTATTAAATGCTTTCTTGAAACACCCCCAACCCACCCACCCTGATTAAAATAAGCACACCTGATAGCCAATATAAAAACAAACAGATATAAAAACAAATGATAATCCTCAAGATCATTCTATAATTTATGGATAAGATGACTAAACTGATTTAACATATCAAAGCAAAACTTAGATTTCATTACTAAATTCTGGTTGTACAAAATATGTTTTTAGGAGGTTTCAAAAGGGATTATTTTTAACAAGCTTTAAGTGGCTTCCCTATGCATACATGTTTTGCAAAGGCAGAATTAAAAGTCAACAGCTCAAAAATTACATTTATAATAGAGTCCGAGATAAAAACAATTCGGTAGAATCGGATTCTTGAAAGCAGTATTAAACAGACAACGTTTCAGTCGAAAATTTGGAAATACAGCCAAAAAAATCGCCAAAGCCCATGGCCATGAATGATGAGTATTTAATAATAAAAGTAATGAAGTAATGCCAATGGAAAACATCACGTCTACATAAGCTTTTAAAGGTAGTGTTTTAAGTTAGTTTTAGTTAAACTGATTTATGGTTTGGACGAGCAAAGGGAAAGCACGAAAACGTGAAGCTGTATATTGTTTAGGTTAAGCGAAAACTTGAAAAATATAACAAGAATCCTACCGTTATATTTGACCACGGAGTGAGTGACTGCAGATCGTGTTTTTGTTTACCATACGGCGTTTGGTTTCTTCAAGTTCTCTGGTTTCTCTTCAAGATATATTAAACGGGTTGTTTGTATCCTTCTTTTCTTCGTGCTCCATTTCGGTTCGTTTAAATAAACGAAAGCAAAATACTATTTGTTTGAGGAGTTCATAGTTTTCTTCGTCGCTAGTCACCAGTGTCCAACTATTATTACCGCGTGACGTCGTACCAAACATATATATAAAATATATATATATATATATATATATATATATATATATATATATATATATATATATATATATATATATATATATATATACATATATATATACCAAGAAGAATATGTAACAAAGTCACACAGTTGGCAAAAGGTTTTAGAGCGCTCAATACCATTATAGGTAGAGCGAATATAAATCACTTAATAAATATATATATATATATATATATATATATATATATATATATATATATATATTTAACAATTATTCACCGAAGTGGAGGTGAATAGTGCTGGATATTCACCGAGCCGCTTCGGCGAGGTGAATATCCACACTATTCACCGACACTGAGGAGAATAATTGTTTTAGCATATACCTCATAAATGAAATGACAAGTTTAACATTCTTATATTTTTCGGTATTTTATACAAGACACGGCCGCTAGCAACTTGGGCACTTGGCGTACTCGATATTTGTCGACAAAACAGTTTTTACAACTTTTGAATACATTAATGGCTAGAAAATTGTAAAGAAACATACCTGTGGACACTCTTCTACTTAATTTTGTTGACTTTTCTCGTTATTCTACAACAACAGCCTAGTTTATCAACAAAATCTCCTGCTTCGGTAAACAAAGCAAAACTGTCCGCCATTTTGTTTTGCCCACAGGTGAATAGTGCAGGATATCCCGAGCTAGAGGAACCAATCAGATTGCTTGAAAAGCACTATTCACCTGCGAGGTATATGCTAAATATATATATATAAACTATTTCCCAGATTTCGTCTCCCTCGCTTTTTCTACAAGCGTGTAAAGTGGACTCCACGCATGTCGAGATTAGCACCCTCACCGGGCTCCGGGCCTTCGGCCCTCCGCCCGGGCTCGGGGATTATTTGCGCAGTGCAGCAGCAGGCTTTTAAGCTGCTGTTACATGATCGGCAACGATTTGTGAAACCTTAGTCGCAACGCTATGGCGAGAGACAGATTGCAACGTTGTAACACCCTCCTCGTTTTATGAATTTGTGTCGCTTTCCATTGCGAGACAGGCTTCACAAACCGCGTTGCGCGAAGCCGAAGTGCATCCTACTTTGCTGAAACCTGTTTCGCAATGCAAAGCGACACAGGTTCAAAAACATGGGGGTGTTACAAAGGGCCGGTAAACAAGTAAGAGTTATATACCGAGGATGGAGGCTAGGCCCCAAGGGAATGTGTCTGGCATAAAGCCTCCATCCTCGGTATCTAATAAAGACTTATTAACCGAGTGCGAGGTCTGTACGGGAAAGTATTTGCCTGAGGTTTTCGTACAAACCGAGCGACGAAGGAGCGAGGTTTGTGCGATAAAACCGAGGGCAAATACTTTCCAGTACAGACTGAGCAAAGTAAGGAATTTATTATATGGCTATTAGTTCATTTTATCAATTTCAAGCGTTGTTTTCGTCTTCGGAGTATGCTGTTTACCTTACCTGTTGACTTTTTCGTGTCGCTTCTTGGCCTTCTTATTTACACCAGTTCGGCTTTTATTTGTCGTGTTTTTTAGATAAACAGCTGTAAAGAAAACCAGCAGTGATGTTCCAACACATTTTATTGCTCAGAATATTTGAATAAAGATACCTATTTCTCTTTTATTTGTACCCAAATCAACTCAGAAATGTTCCCGCCAAAGCTTACAGGGCCGAGAAATAAGCGTATTGACCGGTCGGTCAATATCGTAAAATCCCGACCTCTCAGGAACCTATCAGCGTGCGTCGTTTTGCGTACGGACAGGAAATCAAACCCAGCCATATAGTAACTCTTACTTATTTAATCGTTGAAGATGTTTCCTAAATACATCAATTACCAAATGTGGCCATACATCGTGTGTGTAAAGGCTGACAATTTTTTACGGTAACTATCTTTATTTGAAATGCAATCGCCATTTATATATCTAAACCTCTTTCAGTGTAAATCATTACAAGCGCTTCACGCGATGTTTTATGCAAAATAAGACAGATTGTTTTGTTTTAAATAACAATTGGATATGACCGGTTCAATGATTACCATTGATCTAATGCAAATTCATGCAATAAACTATTATTAGATAGTTGTCTATATAAACAACAACAGTGTAGACATGCGCATTGATTTAGTATTAGTCCCACATTTTATGTTCTAGGCAAACTGTAATAAATTCTTGAGATAACAGACCAGTTATACAATGAAAGTTTGCCTCTCGTTTAGGGTGCTGCCGCTACAAGCGGGTTCAGCGTAACCTACTTCGAGATAGGCAAACGCTTGTCTCTACTTCTCGATTGGGGGCGCTACCAGTGTACTCTACTCGACATGGTTTAGGCAAGGTCCCGTTGCATTGGGCAATGATATTGCTTATTTGCAAATTCACGGGATGTATCATCTGTATATACTGGTAAGAGGTATATATACAGATATTTGAAGAGGTATATATCTGTAATCTGTGCACCTGTAAGAGGTATATATACAGATATTTGAAGAGGTATATATCTGTATATATATATACCTCTTACCAGGTATTTATCTAAGATACATCCCTACAAAAAACAAAGGAAACTGACGCAACTATTAAATAAGCTTTAATAAATCATGTATAAAACACTTGCAAAATATGTGACGCACGTGTGCTGCGTATCACACTGTACGCAAGCGCACTATCACAAGAGTCGCATATTTCGCAGGTCACAAATTCCGCATCACATCGGCAACGCAATAATCTGTGTGTATCCCAGGGCTTCATCAAGCAAGTTGCGCGTTCGGGCAACAAAAAGGCTGTTTGTTTCTAAAACAGCAATGATAACTTTTGGCTTTTTATTTTGTCCTTTTTAAACTGTGAATAAAGAAAAATTCCAGTAGGAGATGTGGTAAATTCTTCTTTTTTTTTCAGAAACCTTATATGTTCCAAGAAACGTTTTCTTTTCCATTTGACTTTACAGCCCATTTACTTAAAGTAAGTTTTTAATTGTATTTAATTCTATTTTAAAATAGAAGGGGCTACTCTTTCACGGGCGGAGAGGGAGGCTGAGTCAGCGATAGATGAGCAGTTTCACACACAAGAGTTGATTGAAATGAAAACATATACTCCAGGAGGAGAGCACACTTTGATTATAGTATCACCAAAACTCGTGAAAGAATTGAGTGGGTAAACATGGTTACTGATTAGGCTTAAGGTTTTCTAGGAAGTTGGGTGATCATTGATGGGTTAATGTGACATTCCGTTCCGTAGAATAATGAAGTCATTCAGATCTTCTGGTGTGTGTGTTTAAACCGCTGATCTATCGCTGATTCAGCCTCACTTTCTGCCCGTGGAAGAGTTACTCCCTTAACTATATAGAGGGCACTCAGACACTGCATAGGTTTATAGGGAAACTACCGTCCTGCTAATCAGACTTTAAAATCTTGACGTTGTAATTTTGAAGATTGACTATGCGTGAATCGCAAAATCCACCCAGAAATTTATCAAAAACAGCAAGCATGTCTTTATCACATATAAAGACACTCGTATAAATATGGATTCATTTGTTTTACCGGCATGAATTATTAATGATTTTTTAAGTATATATATTTAAAACACGAGCAGCAGTGTTTTATCAGATATAAAACACGAGACGATAGCCGAGCTTAAAAAACGGCCCGTTTTGTAAGTTCATTGGCGTAGTAAATTTGCAAAACAACATTGTCAAATCCGAGAAAATCAAAGCTACATACACGAGTGATCAGTAGAAATCAATTTTCGCATGTTACGCGACACAGAAAAAGTTCATTTCTTTAGAATATTTCTTTCTCTTGAAGTTTCGTCATGAATTATTAATGAGTTTGAGAAGTTATATGTCATACACGCGTAAAAATCTCGCAAGTTGTTACATCATTGTTGCCTGAACAATGCTGTAACAACTTGCAACAATGTTGTAACAACTTGTTGACATATGTGAACAACATTGATAAATGAACAACATTGTTCATCATTGTTTCAACAAGTTGTTACAGCTTGATGAAACAACAACCGTTGTTCACGCATGTTGTAACAACCGAAGAACGTGTTGATACATCAACCATGTTCACCATTGTTGTAACATTGTTGTTCATCGTTGTTATTTCGTCATGCTGTTACAACATGTTGTATATCATGTGCGAACAACGTTGTTGGCTATAAAAATGAGCTGTTGGAACTACTTGTTCATGACTGTTGATTTATCCGTGAACAGGTTGTTCGAACCATAAGTGAACAACTTGTTGACAACTTGTTCACGGCGAGCAGCACAACATTGTTCACGCCTGTTGACAACCGTGAACAAGTTGTGCGTTTTTACGTGTGTACACGAGAAGAAGTGTTTGATCTGATATCAAAGACTGGGAGAAGTGCGTTGAAAAACCAAGGCGAAGCCGAAGTTATTTAACACACTTCGAGGTGTTTTGATACCAGATCAACTACAACTGTCGAGTGTGTGGTGCAGCTTTTCAAATGAAACAGTATTTGTAAGAGCAATTTGAGGTAAAAGTTGGCTTAATTTATGCAAAGGATTTATTACATATCCAAACTCCATCTCGGTACTGATTTCATTTGTTTTTATCATACGAATTATTGATGAGTTTAAAAAATACGTATATTGACCGTCGTTTCAAAAAATATATTGTTTCATATTTATTTTATTCTTTCCTGCTTCACGTCATTTGAAAATTGGTCCTGCTTCTTTTTGTTTTGCTTCAAACCATAATCTGTGATCATTGTTTTATAGTATTGTTAGTAATGGCTTAGATTGTAAATTTTAGGATGTTAGTTTGTATTGAAAGGTGTTACCATGGAGCAAAATAAAATTTGTTTTGTTATTATAGACCTTCTTTTCATCTTCTCTTAAACCGGGAACGGAAAACGTAAGGTAATTAAATTAATCTTTGTATTTACTGTAACGTGATCTAAATATAGAATACTCTTTTAGGTGGTGGCGATGATAGTGGTGATGGTAATGTTGATGGTGGTGGTGGTGGTGACGGTGGTGACGGTGATGGTGGTGGTCATGGTGATGGTGGTGATGATAATAGTGGTCATGATGGTAATGGTGGTGGTCATGGTGATGGTGGTGATGATAATGATGATGGTGATGTAATGGTGATGGTGGTGGTCATGGTGAAGGTGGTGAAGATAATGTTGGTGATGATGGTCATGGTCATGGTGATGGTGGTGGTGATAATGGTGGTGGTGATGGTAATGGTGGTGGTGGTGATGATGATGATGATGATCGTTGTGGTGATGATCATCATGATGACAATGATAATTGTGATGAACATCATATCATGATGATTGTGATTATAGTAGCGGTGATGGAAATGATCACTCCAATTAAAAAAGTAACTGACTTGCTTATTATGTGCAGGACTTCCGACAAGTTGTTTCGCCAGTTAACAAAAGGAACTCCATTATTCTTTGGATCCTTCATGGTGAGTAACGAATTCTAGATCTGGCTCAGAGTTAGAGTTTTAGTTTGGGTTAGGTCACTCACATAATGTGCGGTTACAATAAGGGGGGAAACAACTAATAGAGGAAGATTATTTTAATATCTGAATCCAACTTGTTTGAGACAATTGTCTCTAGTGACTAGCAGATCTTCAAAACGTTTCAAGATTTTCTAGTGAATAGCAAATATTTATAACCTCTGAAGATATCCTAGTCACTGGCGAATATTCAAAGGTTGTGAAGATTTGCTAGTCACTATGTATTGAGAGTCTTCAAGGGTTTTGAAGTAATATTTCATAAAGAAGTGGGAGTGTTTTACCAGGGGTTACAAACACGAGAGAACAATGAAAATCACGAGGCCGTTAACCGAGTAATGTTCATTGTTCTCGAGTGTTTGTAAAACATGAGAGAATAATGAAAATGACGAGGCTGCAAGTCAAGTGATTTTTGTTGGTTTCGAATGTTTTACAAACACGAGAGAACATTGAAAATTACGAGGTAATAGGCCGAGTGATTTTTATTTGCAACCCCTGATAAAACACGATACACGCGTTTATGAAATATCTTCTCAATCAATTATTGGTGGTGTGCGTCTTACGTCATTGCCGCCATGTTGGATGAACTTGACAATGGTTTTTGATCATCTGCAATTATAATTTCATCCAACAATGGATTGGTTGCACATCACCTATAGTAGAGCATAGTTAATGAGGGGGATGGTTTGGAAGCTCCATTGTCTTTCAAGATTATGCAATGGTCATGTTATGGTGTTCATGTTGGAGGAAGGCAACCTCGTCCCCAGGGCATTTGGCCTCCACGTTGGGAGTCGGCGAAAATGGCCCTGTCATCGGCTGGTCACGTGACACCCAGAATTTTGGGGTGTTTTGGCAAGAAAATTTATGCGGTCTTTGTGTTTCGTTTTTGTATAATACGTATACATGAATAATAAATAAGAAATATTTAACGCTCTGCCGAATCACTCATGTGAACCTTTATCATAAATGCAACTGGCTAGCATTATTCATCATGATACTCCCCACGATTATCCAGAATGCATTTAAATTTCGGGAAGAAACATATATCTAATGTTGTTCTTGACTTTAACCAAAGCTATCGTTACAATTCTTTGGATGAACTTCGCAGAGTGGATTTATTGCAATTCATATTTTGACGAATAAATTACACTGTATCTGAATTAATCAAGTTTTTAAACTGGCCAATCCGATTATAGAATCGACCAGCCGATGCCAGGGCCATTTTCGCCGACCTCCCAACGTGGAGGCAAAATGCCCTGGGGACGAGGTTGGGAGGAAGGCAATTGGTTGAAGAAAGGAAATTCCATGGACACGTGACGACGAAGGACCACACAACGAACAATGAACGTACAACACGTGACGACGAAGGACTACACTATAATTAAACCCGGACGTTGCTATTGGATGACTGCTTCATTATACAGAAAATACAATACGTTCAGTGACTGTGAAATTAGAAAAATTGAACAAAACCATAGAACAACGACTTTTGCCGAGTTTCCAAACCATCTCCTTCCACTAACTATGAGTAGAGCAGAGCGACTTGGTGATATTGGTGCATATTAGATTAGATTATGGTTTCTCGTTGAATTTATAATTACGAAATGTGCTAATAAACGGTTCTTTGTTTGTGCCGTTTATTATCTGATTTCTTAATTATAAATTCAGTTTACGCGACCTTTACCGGACTTCAAAACTCATACACAATCACACATAACGAAATATTTTTCTCTGATTGGCTTATTAGCTCATGAATTATTAATGAATTTGAGAAGATTTGCTAGTCACTAGCGAGCAGTCATAGGTTTTAAAGCTTCTGATTAGCGAATCTTCAAACCTTTGAAGATTCATTGGTCACTAGTGAATTGGACGATTTGCTAGTGACAAGTGGATTTTTTTACAGTTGCTTTGTCGAGTATTAAACAAGTTCTTCTTAAAATTCTTAACATCGT
>CAXIUP010000055.1:0-10000 GCA_964035015.1 Corallium rubrum | reverse complement strand
CCCGTCTAACCGGGCTTAAGTTTTTGGTGAGAGGCAGCGCGCTAACAGCACACGCCACCCGTGCTCTCCAAGGTTATATACAGTATCTTTGCTATTATCAAACATAGTCACTTGAAAACTTACAACACGAAATATTATCAAGAGGGATATTCTATTTAGCAAAATTTTGGCAAAAAAACTAAAATTTCTCGTAAATTTCTCCGTTATAGCGTTTTGTTTTGAGAAAAAATTTTTTTTTATGAATCTATAGTCAGAAAAAATAATAACGCCATTGCAATATTTCAGGAAAAAATGTATTTTCTTCCAGCTCGTATATATGGCCAATTTTCGATAGCACTATAAAGGATGACGCTGTATTAGAACAGTACAAGTCTAAAGAACCTGGCTATATATAAATATAAATGAAAATATAAATAAGTTTTGTGGAAACACCACGTAAAATATTTCTTTGCTACTTATTTATATTACTTTATCGCCATGAAAACGTTCAAAGAATTAAATATAAATGACTTGAAATTTTACATGCCAAAATTCGCTTACTACAAAAAGTAACTTAAATGTAATATAAATAAGTTTTGTGGAAACACCATACACGTAAAATATTTCTTTGCTAAGCTTTCGGCCTGTTGACTCAGGCCTCAGAGCAATGACATGCAACAAGCTGTTGGCTCACGTCATTTATAAACTAAGCAACTGATCAATTAAATCACGTAAGAATACAATGGCGTATCACGTTAATTTTATTAATTAGAAAACAAAATCAAGAATATTCTCCGAATAGGGCACACCAGGTGCTGTTTAATGCTGTCCCTCCTGAGAAATAGTGCGATGTTTTGCGATCTCAATGGATTCTCTTGTTCTTTGCGTGAAGTATTGCTTGTCGCTGGCTAAGAGTGATGACTCTTCACACTTAACCCAATGTCACACTTCCAAGCGTGTTTCGCAACAGCAGATTATCAGATTTATCAGTTGCTTAGTTTATAAATGACGTGAGCCAACAGCTTGTTGTCATTGCTCTGTTGAAGGCCTGAGTCAACAGACCGAAAGCTTAGCAAAGAAATATTTTACGTGGTGTTTCCACAAAACTTATTTATATTACATTATCCACATGAAAACTTTCAGAGAATTAATTAACTTAAATGTGTTGTTTATGATGTCATTGCCGACTTATAATTTTCCATGCCATAAAAAATAATCTGAAATGTGCTATTTAAAAGATCAGTGACTTGACATTTTCCATGCCAAAAAATCCTTAACAACAACAAGTAGCTAGAATTCGCTGTGTTATATCATTGACTTGAACTTTTTTATGTCAAAGTTAATTATTTAATACAGAAAGTAGTTAAATTGTGCTATTTAGAAGATCACTGGCTTGAAATTTTCCATGCCAAACAAAGTTATTTAACTACAAAAATAGCTAAAGTGTGCTATTTTTATGAATCACTAAAAAAAATTAAATCACTGCCGTGATATTTTCCATGCAACCATAGTCAATCGAGATATGTGGTCTGGAAACTCGGCAAACTTCAAAGCGCCTATAATGAGCTGGGATTTTATGTTGAACCGTACCTTACACCGTGCACATCCTTTGTTTTAGGTTTATTAATATTTAAATAGCACGGTTGAGTGATTGAACTGAAACGTTGCTATTGGACAATTCGTTCATTATACTAAAATACAATGTGTTCAGTGACCGTGCACCGTGCACAAAAATGCATAAAGGCGAACAAAAAGATAGACCAAAGACTTTAGCTGAGTTTCCAGACCATATCTTGATTGACTATGATGCAACATATTTAGTGTTGTGGGAGAAACACGTACACACGCTTTTTTTGAATTAATTTTGTTTGAGAATAACACTGAACGATATATAACTTCCTCCGATAACTCATTATGCACATGTGACGTCAAGATGTTTAATTTGCATATCAAACGAACTGAAATATCTCAAGAACGAAGCAAGGAAACGAAAAACTGCAAAAGATGTTACTTGTCATTTTAGGTGTTCTTTTACAGTGGTTCTGTGATGAAAATATTGTTGGCAATGTTTTTGCATAATCCTAAAGATGTTATGGTAGTTAGTAATCGTGCAAAGTTTCATTTCAAAATTCGTTGAAGAAAAGGTGATATTTTACGTGTAAAGTTTGTATTTTGGAGTGTCGCCATTAAAGTGGATGAGCTTGAGAAGAATGAGTCGAGGAAGCTTATGAGGTCATAGACTCAATAACAACAATGACCCTTTTGTTGACAGCAACAATTATTTTTGTCATCATAAGTTCTCGTATGACGTAATAAGTTCTCAACTCATTCTTCTCAAACACGGCCAATTTAATGGCGGCGCTCCAAAAGACAAACTTCGCACGTAAAATACAACTTTGTTTTTGAGAATTTTGAAATGAAACTTTGTACAATTACATGCAACTACCATAATATCTTTAATATTATGCAGCAACATTATCAACAGTAATTTCATCAGAGAACTACTTTAAATAAAATATACTTAATTTTATATTTCCTTCATAGGTAGTTAAAACTTCGGAGTTCTACTACTCGACACAGTGCTCGACACCCGTAAATAATGCTTTTTTCTTTTCTTTTTCTTTGTCAGGCTTCAGGGCATTACGTCACGTTTGGTTTCAGAGATCAATGACTTACCATCAAGGTATATCTGTCTTAATTGCAATGTACCTAACACTAATATCAACGTTACGCCATCTTGAATTCGCATCGCATTGTGGGTCTATTCAGGGTAACAAGCTCGATTAAAGGACAACTTAAGTCAAAAACTTAATTATTTTAAATATTTAAACTAGGAGGTTATACTATCGCAAGTGGCATGCTGCCTCGATTATCAGTAAACTTCTGATATTTTAGAAAATTTTAAGAATAAGCCCTACTTCCGTTAAGCCCACACTCTTTCTTAACTCGAAGTCAGAACAGAATTAGGTAAGCCAGAATTTTTATTCGAATTTATTCGTTAATTCGTCGATAGGGTCGAAAAATCGACAGAAATCCAACCCGTCGACAAAAATCCACAGCGGATTTTTTTAATGTTGATATCATATTGCAAAAGTGAGGTCAACGTTTTTGATTTCCTTTGTTTTCTGCTCAGGAAAACTTAGGTATAGGTTTAGGGTTTTTTAAAAAACTTGTTTAAAAAAAACGTTCTTCGATGCGTATACTCGTTAGTTAGACAACTTATACCATATCCGCGAACATTCTGTTTTTATCTAGAATGACTAAACTACTTGACAGCTTATTGGACACTCTACGTGGGAAAAAGGCAAGTTATTCACAAGTTGAATCAATCAATCATTTAATCGACTAATCAATCAATCTATCAGTCAGTCAGTCAGTCAGTCAGTCAGTCAGTCAGTCAGTCAGTCAGTCAGTCAGTCAGTCAGTCAGTCAGTCAGTCAGTCAGTCAGTCAGTCAGTCAGTCAGTCAGTCAGTCAGTCAGTCAATTAGTCAGTCAATTAATTAGTCAGTCAATTAATTAGTCAGTCAATTAATTAGTCAGTCAATTAATTAGTCAGTCAATTAATTAGTCAGTCAATTAATTAGTCAGTCAATTAATTAGTCAGTCAATTAATTAGTCGATCAATAATCAGTCGATCGACCAATCAATCAATTCATTCATTCATTCATTCATTTATTCATTCATTCATTCATTCATTCATTCATCCATCCATCCATCCATCCATCCATCCATCCATCCATCCATCCATCCATCCATCCATCCATCCATCCATCCATCCATCCATCCATCCATCCATC
This sequence comes from Corallium rubrum, assembly GCA_964035015.1. Classification (NCBI taxonomy): domain Eukaryota; kingdom Metazoa; phylum Cnidaria; class Anthozoa; order Scleralcyonacea; family Coralliidae; genus Corallium; species Corallium rubrum. Next base: position 6,223 of record CAXIUP010000055.1, on the reverse strand, counting down.
CATCCATCCATCCATCCATCCATCCATCCATCCATCCATCCATCCATCCATCCATCCATCCATCCATCCATCCATCCATCCATCCATCCATCCATCCATCCATCCATCCATCCATCCATCCATCCATCCATCCATCCATCTATCTATCTATCTATCTATCTATCTATCTATCTATCTATCTATCTATCTATCTATCTATCCATCCATCCATGCAACCATCCATCCATACAACCATACAACCATTCATCCATCTAGTCAATCAATTAATGATCGATTGATAAGTTATTTGAATGGTGTTGGGTGACTACAGCTACCAGAATGCTTTGCCAGTATTCTAGGGTTTCGGTTAAAAGGGATGACTTAAAGGGAGCCGTCCAGTCCTTTCGTAGCTTTTCCAAAATATGTCCTCAAATATGTTTAAAAGCTAGGCGGTAAACTATATTTCTGATTAGGATTAGGGTTAGGGTTTATGTTGTGGTGAGCTAAAGTTACTAAAATCTTGAGACTCACTGAAACTTGACGACAAATTTGGAAAAAAACCTAACAAATTTGAGGACATATTTTGGAAAAGCCGCGAAAGGACTGGTCGAGTCCCTTTGAGTCATCTATATCAATCCTTCAAAAACTCATTAATAATGCATGAGGAAAACACAAAAGAAAATCATGACCGTATCGTATCTTTATATGTGATAAAGATTTCTCCTGATTTACATAAACTTCAGCTTTGATTTTCTCGGCTTAGACAAGGTTATTTTTCAAACTAACTCCGCCAATCAACTCACCAAGTGGTTCGTTTTTGAAGCCGTATAATAAACTCGCAGTTCGTGTTTTATCAGATATAAAAACACTCGGCTTCGCCTCGTGTCTTTATATCTATAACACTCCTGCCCGTTTATTACACAGTACATCTAACGCTCTATAACACATTATCTCAATTTTAGATTATATTGTATCTATATGACAACATAATGTCATATTTGGTTGACGTCATTTGCCAAGGAAACCAGGTAAAATAGATGCCTCATCTGAACCTTCCTTAGCCACTCTTGAGTACGATGATTCATGAGATAAACACAAAGGAAATCAGTGCCATGTCCGTGGTTTTTATTTGACAAAAAATCCCCTTGCTTTGCATGAAGTTTATAGCTTTGATTTTTTCGGCTTAGACAACGTTGCATATCTTTCAAACTTGCTACGCCAATGAACTTACCAAATCTGAAATGGGCCGTTTTTTGAGCTATTCAAAATATTCGCAGTACGTGTTTTATCAAATCTAAAACTGATTTTACATCTGATAATGTGGGATATACCACACTGTTAATATGTATACACATGCTCAAAAATGATATATTGCAGACTGCGTGTAAATAGACAAGATATCATTTTTGAGCATGTGTATTAGCAGTGTATATCCCACATCCGTCGCTTGATTGTGATTTTTATATATACCTTTTGGATGTGTTGGCTCACCATCAACCACACTGTGCTGACGAGTCCCAAGAGGATGAAACAGCTGTCCACAGTTGCTGATGGTGGCCATGCAGACATTGCACTTATGATCGTCATTTTCACCAATTAATCTGCGCAATGCAGACTGTGTGTAAATCGACAATATATCATTTTTGAGTATATGTCCAGTTGTATACCGATTAGTGGGGTAAAATATTTATGGGCTTTTGTTCTTTTATATATGTAGATTAAAGATGAAGAATTGTGGGTCGAAATATCAATGGTAAAGAAAACATTGAAATATGGCGATATTGTTTCCGAAAATTAAATTTTATTTACATGTTGCTTTAGTTAGCTTTATTTAGCTCTATCCCGTCGTTGGGTTTTCCTTGTGAGAAGTAAAATCGTCTGGCGTTATAGCCAGAGTAAAATACGTAATTTGTCTAATTTAAAAGAACTCGTGAAATGATAAAGGAAGACCTTTCATAAGTTTTCCATACTCTTCTTTGTTTTATATCTCAATTTGTTTGAATTGTAAGGGGCCGATTACACGAGGCGAATCGGCCCGGTTAAGCGTCGAGTTGGCCCGCAGTTTTTATCATCTCTTGTTTCAAAATTTCGATTACATGGCAACCGAGCTGGCCCGCCTTGCCGGGATCCCGGTTGCTGCTTGCCCAGCCAACCCGGTTAAGCGAGTTGTAAATTTTACCTTTTCCCCATGTAATCGGCTTTTTGTCGAGTTGGCCCGGAAAAGCAGGCTGAAAAACTGTTTGACTCGTTCTGCCGCGCGTTTGTTTACTTATATTTATTGTATGAATAAATATAGATAAAATGAACTTAGATAGAGCATCAAAACAATGTTTGCGCGTTTCGAGACATAGCGAAGACTTAATAAATTAATTAGTCTTCGTGAAGACGCTTTCGCTGAGTTAGCCAAGACAATAACAATCTTTCTATTAACGATAGTTACAAAAAATTGCATCGACATCACCACAACAGTGTAAAACTAACATAACTTTGCCCAATGAAGCAACAGTTGCTTGGTAATTGCGAATTTCGAGTTGAAATCATCGACGTCAACTCAAAAGTCATCCCGGCTTACCGAGCTAGTCCGCCTCATGTAATTACAATATAAATCTCATCCCGGCTTACCCCCTGGGCGCGACACCCTTCCTCCCCCAAAAAGACGCTTGGGTACGAGGCAGGCGTACCGGGCCAACTTGGTTACACATATAGCAAACTCAGTTATACTTCCAAGTTTATTTACCAAAATCACTTGAAACTGTGCACATTCTCACCGTGACACTGAACATTCCATGATGGTGAGCAATTATAGAGGTATAAGTGGTTTGACGTCGGCACCATTCATGTCGCCGACCGTCACCGATCCATGATTCAGATGCATGTTAAGTAATAAAGAACAAGGCAGAAAAGCACTGCTTTCTGCATTGTTCTTTATTACTTTTCTTTTTTACCGTTTTAACATGCATTTAAATCACAAATCGGCGACCGTCGGCGACATATGAGAACTATAGGCTTAAGTCCACGACCAGCACAGCTTGGACGCTTATAAGTCGCACTTTATGTTCGCGTACTAGGGACTTTAAGCCCCTATCACACTGAGCAGCCGACCTCGCCACGCTCTTCCCGATCGAAAAATGTGTGGAATCGGGGTACAAAGCGTGGTGAAGTTGGGTATAACTTGGTGGGGTCGTATTTAGGACGGCATTGGTCTTAGTTTGATCTGGAAGATCGAGTGAATCGTTGGGGTGATTCCCGACCGTTAAGGGTTGAGCTTAATAGTCGGGAAAGTCTTCCGATTTTAAAAAAACGGGAGAAAAACGTTGTGGAAACGTACGAAAATCCGATAGGTCGGGGGAAGGTCAGGGTACAATCGTGGTAGAATCTGATAGATCGGGCAATCACGCATGTGAACGTGGAGAGATTTTAATTCCTCTCTTTCCCCGATCTGGAAACGTTTGGGGTGCGACCCTCCCGTGTTCACTACTCTCCCAGTAGGATTGTGGCAAGTTTGCCCCAAGAGTTAACCCGCTCACAGCCCGATGTGACCCCGTTTATGGAGTATTGGCCACGTTCAAGAAGATTTTTATACGTTTTCACTACGTGTTCACTACGTCCACTACATCCTAGACATGACTTCACACAATTCACATACAAATGGTAGAAAAAGCCAAGTTTCATGCCATGTTCATCAGCATCAGAGTGGACACCAAGCCTTATACATCAACTCACCACAACTCGTCGCGGACCATTCACCATGTCTCACTTCAACATCAACAAAAGAAGTTTGATTCTCTTCCAAGAAGAGAAGCTGATGAAAAGATGATAGAAATAATCGAAAAGAGAAGGCAAAGGAGGAAGCCAAGACCAAGGAGATGTTGGGTGCGCCCTTGGCTAGATGTAGGTAGAAGACGCCAATTTGGCCAGTTCAACTGCCTGATGCCCGAACTAAGACATGAAGACCCAGCATCCTTCACCAATTTTCTTCGGATACCACCTGAGATGTTTGATGAACTGATCACAAGAATTGGACCAAGGTGCACTAAAAGAGACACAAATTTTAGAAAAGCCATAGAACCGGAAATGAAGATAGCAATCACTTTGCGACACTTGGCCACCGGTGACAATTACTCCAGCGTGAAGTATAATTTCAGAGTGCCACAGAATACGATATCTGTGATAGTAAAAGAGGTCTGCGAGGCCATAGTAGAAGAATACAAAGATGAAGTCATCTCATGTCCCAATACCACTGAAGAATGGAAGGCCATAGCTGAACATTTTGAAAGAAGATGGAACGTCCCTCATGCAGTTGGTGCCTTAGATGGGAAGCATATTGCAATCAGAAAACCTGATGACAGTGGCAGCCTCTACTACAACTACAAAGGCTTCTTTTCTGTTGTTCTGATGGGCCTGGTTGATGCGGACTACAAGTTTATATGGATTGACACTGGTGGTTTTGGGCATATGTCAGATTCGCAAATCTTCAATGATTCAGAACTAAAAGAGTGCATCTTAAATGGTACCATTGGCTTCCCACCACCAGATAAGCTTCCCAATGATGACAAGCTCACACCTTATTTTATACTGGGAGATGATATCTTTGCCCTACGTACATATCTTATGAAGCCTTATTCGACAAGATTTATGAGTAAACAGCAGCGAATCTTCAATTACCGAATTTCAAGAGGGCGTCGAATTGTGGAAAATGCATTTGGAATTCTGGCACAACGTTGGCAGATTTTGTTAAGAACCATGCTGCAAGCACCAGAGAGTGTTAGACTCATTATTGAAGCATGTGTCTGTCTACATAATTTGATGCGAATGCGATATCCTAACTTACAGAATGCTGTTCTGGATACAGAAGATGAGAACCATCAAATTATCCCAGGTGCATGGAGGGATGTTGGTTTGATGCATGCATTAAAGAAGATCAAAGGGGCAACACGTGCCAACACTGCAGGCAAGCAACAACAAGAATATCTGAAACATTACTTCAATTCACCAGCTGGTTCTGTGCCATGGTAAAATAAAATGATGTAAATTTTGTATATATGTTACACACAACTAACAAATAAAAACCCATGTCTTAACAAGATAATTTTCAAACCTAACCCAACAAAAAATGAAATAGCCTGCATAACAAAAATACAAGTCCAACAAAGGAAATGTTCGTTTTTTGGAGTTCTTGTTTTGTTTGAATAGGACTTTTTTTCTTTAGTGCATATCAACTTTTCAGTGGACATAACTTTATTGGATTTCTATTTGTTTTTTCATTGACTGTTCTTGAACTTAGGATTTTGGTTCGAATTTATTGGACTTGGAGTTTTGACTTGACTTGACTTGACTTTATTTTTATTTGTATTTTGTTTGGGGTTTTTTTGTATTTTTATTTCGGTTTGAAACAATTTCTTTTGAGGAATTGGTTTGCATATGCTGGTTAGTTGTCATCGTCAGGAGGGTGGTGCATGATGGCTGATCCCAAGGTCTGGAGGTCGCTGTCACTCAGTGATATGTTGCTGGTGAATTCCTGAAGAGAACCAGTTGTAGAAGTTGTGACTGGAGACTGTGTTTGAGGAAGCAATGTGGTATGTGTTGCAACTTCTCCACCCTGAAACTGTTTGGCGACCCAATCTGTTGATTGAGAATGCAAGACACTTGGCGCTGGCGTTACTTGTGAAGGCCATTGTTGAGGAGGTGGTTGCCACTGGTACTGCTGTTGTGAAGTTGATGGCTGTGTAAATGAATGCTGAGGTGGTGGCATTGAAGACTGCTGAGTTGGCTGTTGAGGTAGTGGCGTATATGCCCGCTGTGGTTGATCGTTGAGGCGGCTGTATCTGAGAATGAGGTTTGTCTGCTCCTGTTGAAACTGGCGCCACAGGGAAGGTTGCAGGTCCACCATTGCAGGTCCACCATTGCTTGCTTGCACCAGTCAGCATAGGTAGTTCTTTCAGTGGCTGATTCTTGCGTTTGCAGCAGCTGCAGGATCTGTGACTGCACCTGGCGGTTCATGTCTCTACTCTCAGTAATCTTGGAGAGGGCGCGTTCTTCCTGTGCTTTCGCCTTCCTAGCACCATCTCTTCTTGGACGGACATCCAGCAGCACTGGAGCAGTAGCAGTAGGTGATGGCGTAGCAACAGGAATAGATGTTGGAAGATCACTAACAGATGATGTCTTGGATGGAGCTTCATCTTCTGATTCTCCTTCTTCACCACTGGGTACAACATGTTGTGTAGGAGGTTGTAGAGCACAGGCT
>CAXIUP010000054.1:107500-240000 GCA_964035015.1 Corallium rubrum | reverse complement strand
ACCTCCACCATCTACAATCCTGGACAAAATGGTTGCGACACTTTGCCGATTTTGCCGATTGTCGCATAGTGTCGCAAGCACTTTTGTCCAGGATTGTCTGAAAATCGCGAATTAGACAAAATCGAAGAAAAAAACAATTTTAACGCGACGATTCTGCGCAGTTCGTTCCAAAATGACACAAATACGCTCCCACATGCATGAACAACAGATTGTGTGTGGTGTATAGATGGTTCGGTGAATATGCAAATTAAATAAGAGCTCCCGTGCGGGTGGTACCGGTGCGGGTGGGAACTCTGCAGAGACTCTGCTCCAGTGATCCCTTCCCCATTGAAGGGGTAAGGGGGAGCAGAGATGGGGGCTCTTTTATTAAACTGCATATCTTTTGCAATGTTACAAAGTTAAAAAGCTGCGTTTTGTTGAAAAATCATAAATTCGTCATTTTCAGACAATCCTGGACAAAATGGTTGCGACACTTTGCCGATTTTGACGATTGTCGCATAGTGACGCAAGCACTTTTGTCCAGGATTGTCTGAAAATGGCGAATTAGACAAAATCGAAGAAAAAACAATTTGAACGCGACGATTCTGCGCAGTTCGTTCCAAAATGACACAAATACGCTCCCACATGCATGAACAACAGATTGTGTGTGGTGTATAGATGGTTCGGTGAATATGCAAATTAAATAAGAGCTCCCGTGCGGGTGGTACCGGTGCGGGTGCGGGTGGGAACTCTGCAGAGACTCTGCTCCAGTGATCCCTTCCCCATTGAGGGGGTAAGGGGGAGCAGAGATGGGGGCTCTTTTATTAAACTGCATATATTTGGCAATGTTACAAAGTTAAAAAGCTGCGTTTTGTTGAAGAATCATAAATTCGTCATTTTCAGACAATCCTGGACAAAATGGTTGCGACACTTTGCCGATTTTGACGATTGTCGCATAGTGTAGCAAGCACTTTTGTCCAGGATTGTCTGAAAATCGCGAATTAGACAAAATCGAAGAAAAAAACAATTTGAACGCGACGATTCTGCGCAGTTCGTTCCAAAATGACACAAATACGCTCCCACATGCATGAACAACAGATTGTGTGTGGTGTATAGATGGTTCGGTGAATATGCAAATTAAATAAGAGCTCCCGTGCGGGTGGTACCGGTGCGGGTGCGGGTGGGAACTCTGCAGAGACTCTGCTCCAGTGATCCCTTCCCCATTGAGGGGGTAAGGGGGAGCAGAGATGGGGGCTCTTTTATTAAACTGCATATCTTTTGCAATGTTACAAAGTTAAAAAGCTGCGTTTTGTTGAAGAATCATAAATTCGTCATTTTCAGACAATCCTGGACAAAATGGTTGCGACACTTTGCCGATTTTGACGATTGTCGCATGGTGTAGCAAGCACTTTTGTCCAGGATTGTCTGAAAATCGCGAATTAGACAAAATCGAAGAAAAAAACAATTTTAACGCGACGATTCTGCGCAGTTCGTTCCAAAATGACACAAATACGCTCCCACATGCATGAACAACAGATTGTGTGTGGTGTATAGATGGTTCGGTTCAATATGGAAATTAAATAAGAGCTCCCGTGCGGGTGGTACCGGTGCGGGTGGGAACTCTGCAGAGACTCTGCTCCAGTGATCCCTTCCCCATTGAGGGGGTAAGGGGGAGCAGAGATGGGGGCTCTTTTATTAAACTGCATATCTTTTGCAATGTTACAAAGTTAAAAAGCTGCGTTTTGTTGAAAAATCATAAATTCGTCATTTTCAGACAATCCTGGACAAAATGGTTGCGACACTTTGCCGATTTTGACGATTGTCGCATAGTGTCGCAAGCACTTTTGTCCAGGATTGTCTGAAAATGGCGAATTAGACAAAATCGAAGAAAAAAACAATTTGAACGCGACGATTCTGCGCAGTTCGTTCCAAAATGACACAAATACGCTCCCACATGCATGAACAACAGATTGTGTGTGGTGTATAGATGGTTCGGTGAATATGCAAATTAAATAAGAGCTCCCGTGCGGGTGGTACCGGTGCGGGTGGGAACTCTGCAGAGACTCTGCTCCAGTGATCCCTTCCCCATTGAGGGGGTAAGGGGGAGCAGAGATGGGGGCTCTTTTATTAAACTGCATATATTTGGCAATGTTACAAAGTTAAAAAGCTGCGTTTTGTTGAAGAATCATAAATTCGTCATTTTCAGACAATCCTGGACAAAATGGTTGCGACACTTTGCCGATTTTGACGATTGTCGCATAGTGACCCAAGCACTTTTGTCCAGGATTGTCTGAAAATGGCGAATTAGACAAAATCGAAGAAAAAACAATTTGAACGCGACGATTCTGCGCAGTTCGTTCCAAAATGACACAAATACGCTCCCACATGCATGAACAACAGATTGTGTGTGGTGTATAGATGGTTCGGTGAATATGCAAATTAAATAAGAGCTCCGGTGCGGGTGGTACCGGTGCGGGTGGGAACTCTGCAGAGACTCTGCTCCAGTGATCCCTTCCCCATTGAGGGGGTAAGGGGGAGCAGAGACGGGGGCTCTTTTATTAAACTGCATATCTTTTGCAATGTTACAAAGTTAAAAAGCTGCGTTTTGTTGAAGAATCATAAATTCGTCATTTTCAGACAATCCTGGACAAAATGGTTGCGACACTTTGCCGATTTTGACGATTGTCGCATAGTGTCGCAAGCACTTTTGTCCAGGATTGTCTGAAAATCGCGAATTAGACAAAATCGAAGAAAAAAACAATTTTAACGCGACGATTCTGCGCAGTTCGTTCCAAAATGACACAAATACGCTCCCACATGCATGAACAACAGATTGTGTGTGGTGTATAGATGGTTCGGTGAATATGCAAATTAAATAAGAGCTCCCGTGCGGGTGGTACCGGTGCGGGTGGGAACTCTGCAGAGACTCTGCTCCAGTGATCCCTTCCCCATTGAGGGGGTAAGGGGGAGCAGAGATGGGGGCTCTTTTATTAAACTGCATATCTTTTGCAATGTTACAAAGTTAAAAAGCTGCGTTTTGTTGAAGAATCATAAATTCGTCATTTTCAGACAATCCTGGACAAAATGGTTGCGACACTTTGCCGATTTTGACGATTGTCGCATAGTGTCGCAAGCACTTTTGTCCAGGATTGTCGCTTCCAGTGCCCCTGACTACTAACATTCTGAAAGTATGTGTAAGCTTTAGTATGTTGTTTGAGATTGACAAAATGAAGGTATTGTGAGCTGAAAGTATAATTGATTGATTTGTGATAAAAATGTTATACTAGCTAGTCTACGAGGCCAGTTGAATTATACTGTATTTTTGGCATCCAAAGACAAAAAGAGTTTCCATTAGGCTAATCAGGAACATTTATCCATATGACGCATACTTTGCAATTTTTAATATACAGTATTCATCCACATTATATAACCCCTGAGTGTTTGTCTAATTACCTACATCTTATTACAAAAATCATGGATATGTCCTCGATGAAATTAAAGTCCGGTATACTACTGAACCCTAGAGGCCGGGTTTCAAATTGACGAGTAACATGCGGCATTAGCCAGAGTAAAATACTAAAGGTGTGCTTGGGCAAGGAGGTGTGCTTGGGAGGTATCCGATTGATCAGTATAATTATCTGGTGTTAGCCAGAGTGAAATACTAAAGGCAAGCTTGGGCATTAAAGAGATTTTAATCTCAACTGTTCATGAGTCTGGTTCATGCCACGTCTATACTGTATTAAATTAACATGTATTGTACGTATTTGATACCTATTATTGTTTATTTTTATACCAAACTGTTTTTCAGCTCCTATATCAGTTTACTAGAAGACGAAGTTAGTGGCCAGGAGGATGACCCTTTCATGTTAAGTGATGAAAATGACACCATATTGCAAGAGGTCATTCAAGTGAGCAACTGGTACGTATTTTTGGATATTTTGGAAGAAATGAAACATTTATGGGTCTGGGGTGAGACCAATGAGAATGAAACAATTCCACAGATCAATACTGTAAGTAATTTGGGAATCTATAAGTTGAATTTTCATACACATAATGCCTTGCTGACATGGCAGTTCTGTTTTTTATTACAGTACATTTCAAAGTTAAATCTGCAGACACATCTTTTGCTGTGCTATATATACTACAGCTCATCAATGTAGCTTGGAACAATCTAGAGGTGTAAGAAAACCAATTATATAATACACAAGCAATTAAAATTGCTGATGACAATTTACAGTCTGCTTGTGGGATAGCATACATGTAAATAGTACTGTACCTGTAGATAAATGGTAGAGGACCAGAGTGTTCGAACTACCACAAAGGTTTATGTGTACTATTTACAGAATGTGTGCCCGTTTTTATTGGGATATATAGACATGAGGTGACGACGAGTGTCTTTAGTCCGATACAGAATGGACACGAATTCTGTAAACAGTTAAAAAACTCAATAATCCATCAGGAAAATTCAAAAGGTGCATGCCTGTAATAGTAATATATATATATATATATATATAGATAAATGTAGTGATAGAAACTATCGTGAGGATAGAAACTAGCGCATACAAAATCGTACGGATAGAGTGCTCAATGCGTACGCAGAGCGGCATAACACAAGATGAGAAACACAAGTTACTTCATCGAAATTTTATTTACTACAGAACTGTTTCGTATGGCAAGTGTTAAGCTTGCCACACTCATCAGGTAAATGATATAATATTTCAACAGCGCAACGGAACATATACAAGAGATGCATAATTAAGTAATTTGATCATGTTACATGTAGTGGTGAGAGTGTTATCGTAGTAGGAATTTCTTCCGGTGTCGGCATGTGGGTACGAGTTCGTTACGTTTGTTGAGAGAGCTTAGTTCGGGGTGGCATATGATGATAAATTTTTCGGACAGACATAAGTTACAGCGTTTGGTTTTCTTAGAATATGGTTGTGATTTCTTAATGATTTTCCAGTTAATAGTATACAAGGTGTTAGAGTCTTTTAATTTCCAAATGTGCTTGCTTAGTTCGGTTGCGTTTCTCTTGGTTTTGTTACGGAAAGAGCTGGTGTGGTTAAGGTAGCGGGTTTTGAAAGTGTTCTCAGTAAGACCAACGTAGGTTTGTACTTCTTTCGTAGCTTTGTTCGTCACTGCGGCCTGGTAGATTACTGCCTTTGTTTGGCATTCTCCTTGCAGTGGGCAGGCATCTTTCGCGCGGCAATTGCAATTTCTTTCTGTGACGGTGTTCTTGTTGGCTTCTTTGCGTAGAATGGTTTTATTGTGCGACGAGATGATGCTCTGGACATTCGGCATACAACTATAACTTAGTTTTAATGTGTTCCGGTTGAATATTTTGTTTAGCGGGTGGTTTTTGGGGAAGGATTCATCGATTGCTTTAAGGAATTTATGTCCGCGATATCGGTTTTGACGTTTGAGTTGAAAGGAGGGTTGTACCAGGTGATATTACGGCTTCTGCGGCGGATTTTTTGTGCGGGTTGTGGATCGTAGTGTAAGTTATAGCTGTAGCCGCAAACCGAACTTTGACAACAACCCGACATCACATTAAAAGACCACAAACCGAACTTTGACAACAACCCGACATCACGCCTCATCAATCCTGCCAAATCCGAGATCGGTATCGTGAGCAAAAAAATCCTCGAACGAATCAACAATAAAATAGTATCAGCCACCGGTGTTATGCAATGGAGAAACAGTACCTCAGTAATTGAATGGTTCAAGAACATTAACAACAAATCCTCGCACTTGTTTATCAACTTCGACGTTGTCGATTTCTACCCATCGATAACAGACGAGCTTCTAAACAAGGCCATCACGTTCGCGTCCGAGTATGACGAGATCACAGCGAAGGAAAGGCACACCATAATTCAAGCTAAGAACTCCGCGCTCTTTAGCGAAACCGAAGCTTGGTGCAAGAAGGACAGTAGCTCGAATTTTGATGTGACAATGGGCAGTTTTGATGGTGCGGAAACGTGCGAACTGGTGGGATCCTACCTACTTTCGCAATTACCAACCGCATACAGAAACGACATTGGCCTGTACCGCGACGATGGTCTTAGCGCGTTTAATGTTCCACCCAGAGAGATCGAAAAGATCAAAAAAGAAATCTGCAAGGTATTCAACGACAACAATCTCAAGCTTACCATCGAAGCTAACAAGAAGTGCGTGAACTTTCTGGACATCACTCTTGATCTCAGGTCCGGCACCTACAAACCGTACACGAAGCTAGGCAATGTACCTCAGTACGTGAACGTGCAAAGCAACCATCCCCCGTCCATTCTACGAAGAATCCCTGAAACTATTAACCAACGCCTTTCGAGAATTTCATCCGACAAGCAATCGTTCGACGCAAGCACTCGCCCATATCAAGAAGCTTTGAAAAAGAGCGGCTACAGCTATAACTTACACTACGATCCACAACCCGCACAAAAAATCCGCCGCAGAAGCCGTAATATCACCTGGTACAACCCTCCTTTCAACTCAAACGTCAAAACCGATATCGGACATAAATTCCTTAAAGCAATCGATGAATCCTTCCCCAAAAACCACCCGCTAAACAAAATATTCAACCGGAACACATTAAAACTAAGTTATAGTTGTATGCCGAATGTCCAGAGCATCATCTCGTCGCACAATAAAACCATTCTACGCAAAGAAGCCAACAAGAACACCGTCACAGAAAGAAATTGCAATTGCCGCGCGAAAGATGCCTGCCCACTGCAAGGAGAATGCCAAACAAAGGCAGTAATCTACCAGGCCGCAGTGACGAACAAAGCTACGAAAGAAGTACAAACCTACGTTGGTCTTACTGAGAACATCGATTGCGGAATCGTTATTGCCGGAGATTTCAACCACCTGAACATTAACCATCTCTGTCGTGAGTTTCGTCTGAAGCAGTTAGTCCACTTGCCAACTCGTGGTGCGAACACACTAGACCTAATACTAACCAACTTACAAGACCATTATAAACCCAATCCTGCTGAGATATATCCACCATTTGGCCTCTCAGACCACAACACCGTTGTTATCCATCCTAACGAGAGGACTTCAAGTACCCCCAGCAAGCGCACCGTTATTAAAAGAGATATACGGCCATCACGTAAAATTGAGCTTGGGCGATATCTGAGCAACGTAGATTGGCGCTTTATTGATTTGGCTGAGAATTGCGAGGAAAAGTACGAACGACTGATCTCTACAATTAAGACTGGTTTGGATTTTATTATGCCTGAGAAACCCGTGAAATTCCATTGTAAAGATGCTCCCTGGGTAACAGAAAACCTCAAGCACCTCATTAAACAACGACAACTGGCTCTCTCATCTGGAAATACCATGAGTTTTAAGTTCTTTCGTAACAAAGTTAACCGCACAAGGAAGTCCTGTCGAGCTAAGTATTATGCTTCAAAGGTGAGCATTATGAAGCAGTCCAAGCCTAAAAAATGGTGGTCTGAAGTCAAACGCATTTCTGGAATGAAGTCTATATCTGGCCCCGAATGCCTCCTCACGCATTTACAACTGGAGGACACTGACAACCTTTCACCTCAAACCATTGCTGATCTGATCAACATCTTTCTTAAACCAATGGAAGATTACAACCCCTTGAGTGATAACGATGTCAAGGAACTTTTCCAGGATATCCCATTGGATACCTCTGATGTTTACACTAATATTGCTGCAGTCGAGTCTGTCTACAACAAGCTTAGCGCGTTAAACTCCGCCAAAGCACCAGGACCGGACAATGTCCCGAACTGGATTCTAAAGGAATATGCTAACATTCTTGCCTTACCAATCGCAGATATCCTGAATGCTTCATTCTCCGAACAGTCTCTCCCTACAGCATAGAAACGAGCTAACATCACTCCGATCCCTAAGGAGAAACCTGTGCGGGATATAAACAAGCACCTTAGACCAATATCACTAACACCTGCTTTGTCCAAAGTAGCAGAAGAATTCATAGTCGAGAAGCATGTCGCTCCTGCTATCCTGAGTATTATTGACCCTAACCAATTTGGTGGCATACCACGTTCATCGGCCACTCAAGCACTGATCAGCATGGTTCACTCATGGACAGAAGCCACTGACGGAAATGGTGGGGCAGTCCGTGTTTTGTTATTTGATTACCGCAAAGCCTTCGATCTCATAGATCACCGTCTTCTCACAAGGAAAATTATCCAACTTAACATTCCTCTATATGTAAAGTACTGGGTCATTAACTTTTTGATGAATAGAGAGCAGCGCGTAAAACTCTCTAGGGCCTGTTACTCAGAGTGGGGCCGAGTTCCTTCTGGCGTTCCCCAGGGAACTAAATTGGGACCTTGGCTGTTTTTATTAATGATTAATGACCTTACACCTAATCACGTGAACACTTGGAAATATATCGATGACACTTCCATCTCCGAATCGGTACCCAAGCACAGTATCAGTATAATCCAAGGAGCAGCTGACGATGTTCAGAAATGGTCAGATGAGAACCGACTTCAACTTAACATCTCAAAGTGCAAGGAACTGATAATTTACTTTGGTAGAGGAAATCTTACCTTTCCGAGAGTGAGTCTCAGCAGTGGTGAACTCGAAATTGTACACCATGCCAGAATTTTAGGATTAACGATAAGCGACGATCTTAGGTGGAACGAACACGTAAATAATATTATTAAGAAAGCAAATAAGCGTTTTTATTTCATAGTCCAGCTTAAACGCGCCAAGGTTCCAGCTGAAGATATTGTTCTGTTTTACACCACCTGTGTCAGGCCTGGGCTTGAATATAGTTCTCAAGTGTACCATTACGCCCTGCCAGATTATCTGACTAAAGCCTTAGAGCGTGTTCAGAAACGAGTCCTCTCGATCATATATCATAGTATCCCGGCTCACCTTACACTAATAGTTTGAAGTTATGTAACTTAGATAGCCTCTATAATAGACGCATGTCGGCCTGTGTAAAGCTTTTTGATGAAGTACGTTTAAATCCCCAGCATAAGCTCGCACATCTTATTCCAAGTAGGCATACTAACCAGTATAATCTTAGAAGACCTAGACTTTTTAACTTTTCGAAATGTAAGACTGATAGGTTCCGTAATACGTTTATTCCCTCTTCTGTTCGTACTTTCAATAGTATAGTATGATTGACTATTTATATATAATATATTTTATTGTAATTATTTTATATTTCACATTTGTTTTTTGTAATATTTTATTTCTGTACAATCACGCAATTCAGTTTTTTAGCTGTAATGTGATTTAATTTTAATAAACTATCTATCTATCTATCTAACACTTTCAAAACCCGCTACCTTAACCACACCAGCTCTTTCCGTAACAAAACCAAGAGAAACGCAACCGAACTAAGCAAGCACATTTGGAAATTAAAAGACTCTAACACCTCGTATACTATTAACTGGAAAATCATTAAGAAATCACAACCATATTCTAATAAAACCAAACGCTGTAACTTATGTCTGTCCAAAAATTTATCATCATATGCCACCCCGAACTAAGCTCTCTCAACAAACGTAACGAACTCGTATCCACATGCCGACGCCGGAAGAAATTCCTACTACGATAACACTCTCACCACTACATGTAACATGATCAAATTACTTAATTATGCATCTCTTGTATATGTTCCGTTGCGCTGTTGAAATATTATATCATTTACCTGATGAGTGTGGCAAGCTTAACACTTGCCATACGAAACAGTTCTGTAGTAAATAAAATTTCGATGAAGTAACTTGTGTTTCTCATCTTGTATATATATATATATATATATAAAATTTGATCTATTTCAGTTCATCTCAAGTAAATATTAAAGAGATTCTTAAGGAACACATACCTACTGCAATGGAGGCGCCAGACCTTATACGAGGCAGTCAAAGAAACTTTATAAATGTTCGACGTAACCACGTGTTGCAGGATGGGTTGGCAAAAATATCAAGGGCTTCATTTATTCCCATCAGAGAATTATCAGTGAAGTTTGCAGATGATGTTGGGCAAAGTGAAGGTGCAGTTGACCTTGGCGGTCCCACACGAGAATTTCTTCGTTTGGCTGTTCGAGAACTATTTCAATCATCTATGTTTTCTGGAAAACCTGGAAAATGTGTCTTAGTACCAAATTCAAAAGGTAAATTAGACACTGTACTGAACAGGACACAAAATAACAGGACACAAAATATAGTCTCGCAACCTGACAGACATATTGGCTACGTATTGGCTGCCAATAACACCAGTAGTGAAGTTGGCCGGTCAAGTGACTTTCCTGGCCTGTTTTCCAAGAGTGTTTTTGTTTTATTTTGTTACATGTACCAGTCATCCCTTTCTCTCCAGTTCTTGAAGCACCACTAATTGACTGTCAGACTGATGAATATTGTAGTAAAGTACAGTATATGTAATATACTGTACTTAGAACTGTAGTGTAACTCAACAGTGCAGTAAGTTACCATGTTCCATCAGTACTAATCCGTTGGTAACATTGTAGCATGCATGCCATTTCGATTTACATGAAACTTCCATGTAATGTAGCTTGGTGTTGTGTAAAAGAATGGTTTTCATATTGGCAGCAATGTCATGTATATGAGTACTGAACTGGTATTTGTGAAGTTTACATATAGATTTACATACTGCATGCAGTAACCAAAAAATGAGACTGAGCGTGGTATTACAATTTATCCAAATGGAAGTGTAATGTCAGACGTGTACTTTTCTTCCATAAGTATAAGATCAAGTAATTTGTAAATAACATGTGGATGTTTCTTTTTGTAGATCGGAAAGATAATATGTACAAATGGGCTGGAAGGTTACTTGCAGTGTCAATTTGCAATGGTGGAGAAGCGGGTAATTCTTTAGCAGAATGCCTGTATAATTTAATTGCAATTGGTGAACACGCATGTAACCCAACTGTAAGCGATGTTCCAAATACTGATGTTCGGGATACCCTTGAACAGGTAAACCAACAGAATAAGGCCCTATTTACATGGAGGTAGGGTAACCCTTCTAGAAGGGCTAACTTTTTAAACGAGTCTAAAGATAGTTCGTGTTTACATGGAGTGAGGTTATCCCTTGTAGAAGGGATAACTCTTCCAATAGGGTCACCTTGGCTCAGCGTGACCTTTACTATATTTTCGGTTTACATGTTATTGTTGGCGTCGTTTGCTTGATATCTTCAAAAGATTTCACAAGGCCTGGTGTTTAAGAACAGGAAAAGGGCAGCCAATGAGAAATGACTGTTACTATTGACATTATTGTATGTTAACGTGGCACGAAGATGAAAAAAATGATCAAAAATCGTTAGTCTTTTTTTATCTTTGGAAAGTACTATACTGTATACAGTACCTGTATACATTTGTAAGTATGAACATAGTTCGAACGGCGTTTGTGGTTTGTCAATATCTCATCTCGTTCACAAGATATTCACGTTTTAAAAAATATGCAAATGTATGTCTATTGTTTATTTATATCCCTTACTTTACAACTTTAAATATTCGATCGTTTGGAGTAAATGACGTCATCAACCATATGATTTACATCTCTGACGAAGGGCCTTCGCTCGAAACGTTAGACCTCTACGTTCTCGGTTTCGGCAGTATATCTACCTATTTAAACTATATTTCGTTTGTTGATTTACATATGGTCATGTAGCTATTTTTCAAAAACCATAAATATCTCTTGAACGAAATGACATATTGACAAACCACAAACGCCATTCATCCTCGATTTAAATGTACTTTATCAAAATATAAAAAGAAGTTTGGCGATTTCTTAATCTTAGTGACACTTAAAAAGCTCATTAATAATTCATGAGGAAAACATACGATCATTCAATGATTCTTTATATAAAGATCATGATTTTTATATAAAGATATATCTTTATATAAAAATATACGTACAGTACTAGTCCCCAGTATGTTTTATTAACTCTAAAACCACTCGTGCTTTTAAACTTGATAAGACACTGCTGCTCATTTATTACTCGGGCTACCTGTGGTAGCCGAGTCTAGGTTTCGCGATTCTCCATATTATTTTTATTTTTTTGCGACGCGTTATGGCGGCCACTGGCGATATTGACCAATAAGCTTTGCGAAACTGAGGCATGTGACTATATCTAAAGTGTTCTGATCTATCAATGCGACGGCGGACCTTTAGCATGGCTGTCGTCTATGACATCTTTGTCTGACTACGTGTTCTCCGAAAGAAACAAGGAATCAATTTCTCGGCGATACTAGACATTGTAATGATTGTAAGACTTATGGCCTTTTACCAAAACTCGCCAGGATCTGTTGAAGTAAAGGTAAGCTGTTTCGTTATTTCCATTGGTACAGTACGTAAGCTTATTTAGATAGCCGTTGTCTAAATTTAGTTTATAGAACAAAGTTTTTATACCATGTTTAAACGATTTTGTTTGAGCAGTTTGAAATCGGTTATCCATGTATGAATTAGACATTTTGAAAAGTTGTGGAACACAATTAACTTAAGCTCATTTGAATAACCATAGTCACATAGACATGGATACATGTAAACAAATCTCTTAAAAATTGACATTGATTACTATACTGGTATAGCTTCATGGATTTGTTCATGTAATGACTCATGTAATAACTCACGATTTTGAGCCTTGAACCCTTAGGGTTGTCCACATTATGTCAACATGATTTTGAGCATAATAGTGAGGCAAAAGTATAGTTCAACTCTTTGTGTTCTTGAAAAAACTTTTGACAAAACTATATTAAAGATGGATTCCCACACAAGACACCACTTTCTCGATACATAACATGCACAATGCAAACCGTAACCCATAACCATTTTGGTTGTGCATGTACTGTATCGAGAAAGAGCCCTAGGCACCTCATTTTAAGACCATTCCTGGTTACAACGACTTCCAGACATACATCGCTTCCAGTATATCCAGTTCTAGATGACTACTGGTACAAGTTTTAATGCTTCAGTGTCAGCTGCCTCCTGTGTTTACTGTCATCTACTAATTCATTTTACCTGTCTTTATGCTAATCATAATGGAGCATAATAGATAGTGATGCTACAGTATTTGAGCAAGGTTTAAAACACATGTTCTCTTTAGTTCATCCACCTGAGATTGATTGAAATTCCACTTTTATACCCCAGGCTAAATTACTGTAACTGTCACAAACCCATACCCAGGGTCTTTATTACTTGCCTTTTATGTACCTAACATTTAGAATTAGTGCCAGGCAATCCCTTTTATCTGCCACCATCATCAACTTTGGCTGATACCCATGAAAGTCTTGGACCATGACTCTATTTTCTCTCATACAGTACTTTTGTGCCTAATTTTTGTTTTATAATCTGTAGATCCAGGCCCAGAGCCAGGTTTGGACAATCCTACCTGTCATGATCAGTGCTAGTAAAATCTGATGTTTCTGATATATTTCTGGAAGATATATCTAAAAACCTGGAAGTTAAATTTGCTGTCAGCATGTACACAGAATGTTGGTGGAGTCACATTGTTATCATACATGTACTGTATATCAATACTATAGAACAATCATGCTGTCCTTTCATTGAACATTGTCTACACTGATGGTCTGCAAACTATGGTCACAACCCAAAAGCAGGGTACAAAACATTTTCACAGGATTTTGTCAAACGACTTAGTTTTTCAGCATTTGCCGACAAACATTGGTCAAGTTAACCCAGTTGTCTGTTACCCAATGTTAGTAGACATGAAATCCCTAAATGCAAAAGTATTTTTTGTTCGCTACTTTCACAAGTTCATGTAATTATAGTAAATGGTTACATATGTACAACAAATAATGTACTAAATTTATCATGAAATCAATCATGGCACAATGCTTGAAATTGTACAGTGGGTCATCAGCCTAAAAGTTTGTGGACTGTTGGTCTACACATACACATAGCTCAGCAAAAACAATTTCAACAACTTTCTAATCACTAATTAATGCTGTAATTATTAGTCAATGCTTACGACGTCAATAACTTTTTTTTGGATATCAATGTTTAAAATGTTCTTCATCCCGACTTGTAACATACTCTCTTCTAAACCTTACTGCTACTGACCTTAATCACTTAATCTATTGTATTTGTTTACATGATTATCCTGAATTGTGAAGTGGTCTAGAATTCCAGATAATCCTGAATATTAAAGAAAATGAAACCCAACCCTGACCCCCACCTCACAGTAACCCTAAATGTAACCACAACCCCCCAGGGAGAAAGTTCCACCACTCAGACCCTGACCACAACACCCCTACTGTTTTTTGTTATATGCTTTTAGTTTAACATCCCACATGTGGGACAGAGAAGTCCCCTAGACATCAGTATCATCCTGAATTCTAGACACTTTAAATTGACAATTCAGGATAGTCCTGCACCACATTCAGCGTTCGATCTGATCTTGCTCAGCCCACTCCCACCCCTTTGCTCATGCGTTATAGAGACCTCTGCACTTTCCAGTAGCCCGAGTGCACACCTGACCCAGGTGTCTTATAAACTATACTTTAAGATTGAAAGCTTTCGTTTGTGTAAAGCCCATTGCTAAATGCATCTAATATTGCTGTTGATTTTAATTCTATCTAAATATTTTAATTTTTTTGCATACAGATAAAAAATGCTGAAAACGAAGAGGGATTTACAGAGTTGGTCTCCTCAGCTAAAGTGCAAGACTACTTATCAAATTGTGGTTATAATAGCATACCACTATTTATGAAAAAGGATGACCTGGTCGCTGAGCTTTGTCATTATTTTGTGGTAGATCGAGTCCGTACAGCTATCGAATTGTTTAAGGAGGGACTTTCCACTCTTGGTATTCTCGAACTTATGAACAAGTATCCTGCTGCTTTTCGTAAATTATTTTGCTGCTCAGATAAATCCCTTACATCTAACGACATTGATCAGACCTTCACAGCACAATTCGATGCTATAGGATCAAACAGGCGTGAGAAGGAGGAGAATGCTGTCATGCATTGGAGGGACTATCTTCAAAACAGTGAAGGTAATACAGTACATTCTACACTGAAACTTGACATGTTATTGCATGTCTGTCAAGACTGTTATAATATATTATGCACATATATGGTATTGTTATATTATTACAAGCAATATATGGCATGAGTTCTTTTTTCATGAATTCTTTTTTAATCACCAGCCATGAAAATTATGGTGGGGTCATAGTAGTTGTTTATCATGTTGATTGATTTAAATTTATACAAAGGGATGTATATATATATATATATATAATGCACAATAGATATAGATATATATATATGCACAATATATATATATAATATATATATATATATATATACATACATACATACATATATATATATATATATATATATATATATATATATATATATATATATATTTATATGCACAATGTATATATATATATATATATATATATATTTATATTTATAGTTATATACTGTATATAATCCTTTCATAGTTTTCACAAGGATATAAAAATATTCACGATAGGTGTGTGGTACGTATAATTGCTAGGCTTTTGTCCTTAGATAAAACCTGAGACAACGTCATAATATATATATATATATTTCCAAAATTCATTAATAACTCACGAGGAAAAGTAAAAGAAAAATCATAAGCGTCTGTAATGAGATTTATATATATGTGATATAGACTCGCTCTAAGTTTCTCGCTCAGTGGCTTTTAACGGCTGAGATAAGCTTAAATTTAAAAATTACTACGCCAATAAACGTACGAAGTGATGAATTTTAGAAGTCGTTTAAAAACCTTGCAGTTCAGGCTTTGTCGGCTATAAAACACTCGGCTATCGCCTAAATTAGAATAGACGAACTTTACGTTTTTGTAAATAATCAATTTCCTATTGATAATCAGTTTAACATTACCATTGACAAGCAAACTTTATTACTTTTTATTATTAATTGTGACAAACAGCACGTAGCAATTAGCATATTATGACAGTGTGTATATGTGTACAGTATATAGTAGCAAACATCCTAAACTCATCAAATACGGACAAAGATTCTGTAAAATACTAGTGTATTTCATCGAATTAAATTGGCCATTTCCTGTTTTAGTATATTTGTTTGCTCCAATTTTATATTACCTTATTATATACTGTCTGTGAGTCTATTTAATGATTATCTTAACCAAAAGGCCTATTACATTTCAATTTTCTTTCCAGCGCTTACTATGTGAATGTACTTACTATACTAGTGCGTTATGTATTTGGAAATTCTCACAAGTACAAGGAAAATTGGGTCTAGCTATACACTTAAACCTAGACGCATGTACGCATTTGCGTACCTATTTTTAAGTAATAGTTAAAATATGAGCTGCCGATCTTTATGGGCATTTAGAATGGCGAACCGAAGGCGAGCCGTTGTAGATGCCCATAAAGATCGGAACCGAATATTTTAACTTATATACATGTACTTAATATCAAATTCTAAATGTAAATGATGAACACTTTGTTTAAGAGTCGTAGGAGAGGTTAAATAAGATCATTTTAAATCAGAAAAAGCTGAATTTGAGCCACTAGTGCCTATTAACTTTGATAAAACATTGATGTTTTATTAATCAATGCTTTATCCGTATTTAAAATCCGTCTTTAAAATTTATGAATTATTAATGCCTTTGATAAATATAACATTTACTCCCCCCCCCCGATTTTTTAGCTGGTGTAACAAGAGCTGCACTGAGTGACATACTTACATTCGCAACTGGAGCAAACAAGATCCCCCCGATGGGATTTTTCCCTCAACCAACCATTTGTTTTTGGGAAGACTGTCGCCCCAAAGTGAACACGTGTGTCAATGTGCTGTTCCTGCCTACAAGCGTGAGTGTATTGAGTGATTATGATATGTTCCAGTCAATGATGGATGATGGAATTATGAATTCCCCCTTTTTTGGAATGGCCTAATTAGAACCATGCAATTGCATTTACATACTGTTATATTCTGTAGTACACAATACAATACCCGGATTATATTGTAGGATAATGTATTAAACTTGGTACCAAATTGAAATTCAAGCACATACAGTAATCCAAAAGCAATCCCCAGATGGGGATTAAATATATACTTAATATATAATGGGACTTAATATATAGTTACTCAGCTAACCTAGCCTGTGCCCCAGACCAAACACAACCCGATTGTGTACACAATCGGGTTGTGTTTGGTCTGGGGCACAGGCTACCTTTACCATATCGTGTTCCTTCTACTTTTGTAAATATTCTTATCTACATGTAAGTCTGGTAATAAAGTTTATTGATTGAGTTACGTTAAGCAATAGATGCCTAGACTTATCAACCGGCAATACAAGGGAGGCATCTTGACTATGGCGCACTATGAATACATAGACGGCGAGATGGTAACAAATGCCTAACATATGCGTAGCATAAGCCATAGGCTTGTCATACGACTAGCAAAATAGCATACACGTGTAGTACAAACTTGTCATACGCCTAGCATATGGTTGTCACTGTACAATAGGTATAACCATACGTCTATAATACGCGTATACAGAAAGGGGTTAACATATACGCGAGTGGTACTGTAAAGATATACTTGATATATTTCTTTATAATTTATACCATATTAAGGTGTGCCGCATAGCCGGTCAGTATTGAAATACGGGACTAAATATTGTAAGGTTGAAATATTTGTCAGTGTGAAAATGGGAGGCATGTTTGAGTTTTCATGGACCGTTCATGAAATATAGAGAGGGAGGCTGGAGGAGAAATTGGGGGGTCCCCAGATTTTTATGTATTGTAAGGGGGGAGGATCGAAAAAAATTATAAAAAGGGGGGTCATTTTATTCGAAAGCATGCAAAAGGATGTAATGGACGCTTCTCACAAACATTTCAATATATTTAATATAACTGATTTTCATGATGAACAATATACCAACTATAAACATAAAACATAGGTAGTTTGTGTTGTGTGTTGAAAAGTTTCCGAAAATTTGTTTCAGAAACCAAGTTTCCCTGATTAGAACTCTGTTCTATTTTTTGGAAACAAGTCTCCGAAACTTTTTCGAAAATGTGTTTCGGAAACTTGTTTCAATGTAACGTTGCTATATTTCAATTATGTTCTAGGGATTTTTGGTGAAGGAAAATTCGAGTGCAGAATATATACCTTATACATTTTTATCTTAAAACGTATACATTTTAATCTTAAGATGTATATATTATATACTCGAATTTCCCTTGACCAAAAATGAACATGCTATGTAATCGAGTGAAATGCCCAATATTACTTATAATATACCCAATTCTCTCTGGCATTTACCACCTTAATATATACATAACTCGCGATCAAGCTCTCGGCAACGGCCTCCGTGGCTTAATGGTCAGAGCATTGCACTAGAATCGCAAGGTCGTGGGTTCAATTCCTGCCAGAAGGCCTGTGTAGTTGAAATTTTCGCAACTGGTTTCGGTTTGGTCTTAAAATGTATATATAATACATTCTACAATCGAATTATATATATTTCATTACATTAATTGTGTGAGTGTCGTGCTAATTAATATTGTATTTGGTTGATCAGCAGTTCCACGTAGAAATTTTAACCAATACCATGTGCATTTCAAGACTTTTCGATAAATTTGAAATCAGAGACTCTGGTAAAAGACAAACTGCCAGTTTGAGACTGATTTCTAGACATATCGTAACTCCGTAAGGATAGCCAATCACATTATACAATTAAACTGTAATTCTATATGGCAAAAATGAGGACTGATATAAACTGTTGAAAATATTACATTATGGTGCACCCCGACCCTTATTAATAATAAGTTAACTACAGTACAGTAGGAATTGTTGGTTATGTACAACACTACAACTACTTTATTGGCCCTAAAAATTGGTATTGTTTTGTCTAACTTAACATTCACTGTTGTCGCGCTATCATTTTACGTCCCACGAACTGTAGGACCCTGTTGTATATTTCTATGTGAAGAATATCAGATAATGGATCGATCTGCTGTTTGAGTTCCTCTAACTCATTATCTGTGAGGGGACAGGTTCGAGGAACATCAACAACAGAGAGGTCTGGTACAGATTCAGGATCAATTCCACCTGTACCACTAGAAATTGTTGACTGGTGGAGTGGAATAAGGTGTGAATTTAGGTGGAATAGTTATAGAGGAGTTAGATTACCTTCTGTACGAACTGCATGGTTATTGTGTGCATCAGAAAATTCTCGCACTGCCTTCTTTATGCGTGGAAGGAAGACATAATGCAGACAAAACATATATGTTTCATTGTTTATGTCAAGCATACCTAGATCTTCTAATTCCTGGAGCTTTGGACCAAACACATGAGATAGGTTGACATTTATGCCACGATTAAACCTCTCCACTCGTTGGTTGTGGACAGAGCTGCCAACTATGACTGATCTTCTTTGGGTACCCCCGTGCTCATGCATATGCCTCCAAACCCGAACATTTTCTCCTCCGAGATCAGTTCTTACATTAGTTGGATAGCCAGCCATATGCTGATGTGGCTTGTAAAAATAATCGTTCTACAGTTGTTTATTTATTTATTTATTTATTTATTTATTTATTTATTTATTTATTTATTTATTTATTTATTTATTTATTAGCTTTGCCATCTAATTATGTATATAAATACTGAAAATAGTAACACTAAAAAGAAGATGGCTGGGTATCCGCAACAGCATGGCCAATTACTGCGGGCCCACAAAAGACTGAGAAAAATAAATATAGACAATTGACAATAAAATAATAATTACAGTTCTAATAGCAACAGTTTATTGGGCCTAATAGGCTCCGTGAGTTGTTGCATCTTGGACAGATCGTCTTAAATGTACGTGGATCTTCACAGTCGTACATTTTCTCCAAGGCAGTGAAATAGTAATTAAACATTACAGACTTAAATAAATTAAGACTATTCATGCTTAAGTCTAACTTATCAGTTAGAGTGTTCCAAGTTCTAGCTGATCTTATCCAAAACGATCTTTGGTGTGTTGTCGTTTTGCATCGTGGAACTACGTATTGTTGCCCGGTTATTGTCGTTTGCATCTATAAAAACACAGGTACGGCTGTAGCCATCAACTCCAATATGAACCACAATCCTGTACCGAATGAGTTTATGATTCCCATCTACATGCCATAAGTAAAGGGGACATGGGACACTATATTCCCTTCGATTCAAAGCTCTGCGGCGTCTTGAAGCCACTCCCTCATGATCAATCTGCTGAACTGACTTCCTAACCTTTGCACGTTGGACATGGACTCCGCGGGAACGAAGATGGCCATGAACAAATTTTTCTCCACAGTTGGGGTGGTCTTTCTTGATTGACCTGATCGTGGTGTTTATAGCATCATCACTGGCATTGGAAAACTTGGGCACTTCAAGTCCAAACTGTTTTATTTTATCGTACAGACTTGACCGTGATAGCCCCAATCTTCTGGCAACAATGGTTAATGGTACTCTTAGGTTAAGTAATGACTCTATATCTTCCTTGGATACAGCATTCCGTGGACGTCCCACTGCACTATAAAATCAATGACATGATAAGTTGTACGTATACATGTAAGTGCATGTGGTATGTTTGCGTATTTGCAAACTTCGCAAAATATTTCAACGGTACTAATAAAAAAAAGTTCGCAAGAAAGTTCCATCCGTATATAACTCTTTACTACTAATAAAATAAAGTTCGCAAAATACGAAACTTTTCAATATTTCGACTTTTTGCACCCGAATATAGCTAACTATTTACTACCAGTTTAAAAAAAGTTCGCAAAATACGAAACTTTGCAATTTGGCGACTTTTTGCATCCGTATTTTAGAACTAATTCCCAACCCCCAAAAGCTAGCCCATGTCATAGTCTGTATGAAATTTGGAAAACACTTAGTGCCTAGATTTCAGTGCCCACGAGCAGCTGTACACAGGCAAAAAGTCAAAAGCTTGTTAATAAGAATTCTTTCTGGTTGGAGAATATGTTTTTTTTATTATATACTAGACAAGAGTAATTTACTAAGCACTAAAACACTCGGAGAATCCATATTTCACTACATCCGGGTACCGAGTGGTGTATTTCTTGTACGTCACACTTGTGAGTGGCATACTGACCAGACAAAATTCCCACCTTTTTCTGTAAATTTTAAATCAACTAATTTTGAGCCAGTAACTTTATTTTAGTTTTTGTGTGAAATCAAATAGTTGACTGAGAACTCAGAACGACTTGTCAGCTGCAGACTTGCTTTCTCCGACCTTCACACCACTGGCCTTCACACCATATAACCCGTCACTTTTTTCAGTTTGGTTAGCTGCTGACTTAGTGACTTTAGTATTTTACTCTTGATATTTACACCAGACGATTTTACTTATCAAGGGGAAAGTCCCAGGACAGGAAAGAGTTAGGTGTTATATTTTATATAATGTAATAATATAATACATAAACATTTCACAATCAATTTTTTTATTTATTCAGGAACCGAAAATGGTTGGCCAATAGCACTGGAGTGAGAACATTTTAATTTCAGAAATATGTGCCATTACTACATTACATTGTCACTGTAGTCTTTGTTTTGAGCTCTTTTATATAATTAGTTAACCATTGGCTCAGTTAAGCCATCAAGAGGCATCACACACTTTGACATTTTTTCTGGCTAATGCCAGATGAACAAAATTAATCCCTAGAAAAATTTAGCACTAATGTTTTAGCTTTTGTCTCACTAATAAATGAGATAATCTACTATATGTCATGTCTCACAGCATTTTCCGTTGTAATTCATATATTTGGGGTTATCTACGAAAATAAGTGAAACTGCACATTGCAATAGTTAATAAAATTACCTTTCCTCCTGCCATTTCATGGTCATGTTTGTTTTTGACAGGGCATATTACCAGTATTGTCATCTCAACCTGATACACAAAAATAATAAAACAAGTGGCATACATGTATAAGCCTAATCTTAGCAGAAAACAATTAATACTGCTATGGAGATAGCTCTGGAAACTGGCTTGTAACCATCACTGCAATCATTATGGTCCAGTGGCGTAGCCAAGTCCCCCCCCCCCCCCCAATGGTTTCCAAGACCGCAGGGCCCAAAATAATGGCCGGTCACTGGTCAATGACCAGCCAAAATTTTTAATGTGACTGGTCAAATTTGTATAACGCTGGTCATTTTGACCGGTCATATTACTTGCAATTAATTTTATTACTTCCATTTGAAGGAACTTGAAATGATTGTTGTTGTAGACCCATTTCATAATGTCTGATATATATTGAAGTGAACTACGCATGCATTTCCTTTTTATGACCAACGTTCATATCATACTAGCTTATATATATAGCGTAGAATATACTTTACATGTTTTTTTGTTGTGTTGTGTTGTGGTTTGCTTGTTGTTTTTTTTGTTTTTTTTTGTTTTTCTCTTTTTTTCAGGGGGGGGGCATCGTGAAATTTGACTGGTCCAAAATCGCATTTGACCGGTCACAATTGGAACTGACCAGTCACCATGACCGGCGTAACATGAAACGTTATTTTGAGCCCTGATACCATGGGAGAAACTTGTAGGGGGGTTAGTTGTTAAATTAAGGCCAAGTGAGTAGTCAGTAATGTGTTATATATACGGTACCTATATATAGCAGGCATGCATATATATGCTATAAATTACAATAATAAGAGTCTATATAAAATGCCTCCAACTTGTTTTTACATTTACGACTTGTTTATAAATAAATCTAAAGATATCCTGATGTGTATCATTCTATGTTCTAGTTTGTTTACAACATAGTCAAACGAGATATGGTCTGGAAACTCGGCAAACTTCAAAGCGTCTATAATGAGCTGTGATTTTATGTTCAACCATACCATACCTTACACCGTGCACATCCTTTGTTTTAGGTTTATTAATATTTAAATAGCATGGTTGAGTGATTGAACTGAAACGTTGCTATTGGATAATTCGTTCATTATACTAAAATACAATGTGTTCAGTGACTGTGCACCGTGCACAAAAATGCATAAAGGTGAACAAAAAGATAGACCAAAGACTTTAGCTGCATGAGTTTCCAGACCATATCTCAATTGGCTATGTTTACAACAAAGTTATGTAATTTATGGTGCCACAAAATGCAGGAAATAGTGTTTCAGAAACCCTAGAAATCAAACATTTTCCGGGGGTTCATGCCTCCTAGAAGATCGAGGATCTTACCCCCAAACCCAAGGGGTGGTACCGAGCGGGGGGTCAGGTGTGCCCCCCAAACACACACACTTTTAGGAAAACCTGTCGGTAAAACGGAGATTTTGTAGGAAAATGTGACTCGTTGGTAAATTGTTGGATAAAGTGGGAACAAGCAAGAGATATAGAGGGTACAGTACACCCCCTCTTGGAATGGTCTCGGTACACCACTGTGGTCTTGTGTTGCTCAGACTGTGTCACATTGGTTTCGCATGCTAATTAGTTTCCGAATAAACTTGTCAAAATGCTGTGCAATTGTTTGCCTTGAAATATATTATTATTATACACGTAATGCTTGCAAATGCAAATACAACAATTGCTTGCAGATAAAGATAAATAGTGAAACAATAAACTTTTAAATTAAAATTGAGTGAAAATCATGCATGCATGGTTCACTTCAGAGGAGGCCGGACAGCTGTAACGTGATTATCACGTGAATTCCTCGACCAATGAATTGGCTTCATTTTCTCATCGTTTTCGAAATGAAAATTTTGCATTGGACTTGGAAATGCTGAATATTACGCTATTGTTATTCAATTTTTTCTTTAAAAAGGCAACGATATCGTTTGATATATTGTTGGACTATCCATATCTGCAGGATTTTCAAGGTAAATGTATTTTTCCACTTTGTTTTGATCGTTTATGTAGGTCGTGTCGTCGTAAACGAGGACCCCACTTCCGGTTTCTCAACAATTTTCAAAGCAAAAAATCTCGAATTCCAACGGTTCGAATTCTCTAATTTTTGGGTAATAAGTTGCAGAAATGTCTCATCTTTGATTCTATCCGGACGACCCCTGGTGACCCACTCACCGTTTTCGAGATATTCGCCGTTGAACCGACCAAGGTATTTCGGCATTTGCCAAGATGGCGCCTAATAAATTAAGAGAGCGTTTCGCCACTAAAACCTTGTTTTCTTCAAAATAATTTTGGAAGTTTCCCAATATTTAGAGCTTTATTCTTTAGAATAAGTGTAGAATGACTGGTGGAGAAATATTAAAGAGTAAAAATCGGTATTTGTCTGTTTTTATGGTCCAAAACGCTTGACCTCGCTGTATAAAAACACCGTCATTCTGGAAAAGTTGTATACATGTCAGGCCTGCATACATTTGTAATTGTTACAGAATGTACTGAACTTTCTTAAAGATCTGCTATATCTGTATGCAGAACTGATATGTATAGATATTTTTTTATATATTAAATAACATTGTGTTCCAGGACAGCAGTATGATTTAATATTAAAGTTGATGTGTGGATTATTGTTGTCATTGTTATTGTGAATAATATATTGTAGTTGTAGTATTTTTGCTTAGTATTGCTAATTGGTTATAATTTGTTGTTCATATTATTTTTCAGTATACAAATATATATTATTCCTTTTGCCCAAGTGGTCCCATTTCAACTGCATCAGATGGGAAGCAAGCTGATGGGGTGGGTGAAGTGTACCTTGTTTCAGGGCAGAGCTTTAAAACGACCCTTGAGGCACATGTCTTCTAATAAAGGGGGTTTTTGTTGCAAAAGGGGGGCTCTAAACAAGTGGGGTGGGGGTGGGGGTGGTGGCATGTGCCCTTGTGTCTACCCCTTGGTTTGTATACCCATGAAGTGAATACAATAGTTAGGCATTGGCTGTACAGTCAACTCTTAAGATATGAAAGGGTTAATAATTCCATCTCACATCCTATTTTTTACAGGAAGTGAAGAGATACAGTACAGATGTTAGTGTAGGAATAACTTACTTTGGTGGCATATTTCGGACTGTGTGCCCAGGCACGAGCACCAATCTCAACAGGATTTTTACAATGATAAATTGATGGATTATTTTTTACCAAATAACATTAAAATAATATGTAGTTTGAAGTTTTGCATGTTGTCCTGTTGTATAATTACATAAGGCAATGCATAATAATTGTGGACATAACTAATAAAATTTTAACACAGAAGTACTGTATTATCTCGCATATTATTATACAATCTAATTGCAAATGCTGGGTCTCAAAGCCTAATTGAATGCCTGCATATTATTCATCCCCTTGCTTTTGAGTGCTACTGCATGTACATCCTGATAAACAGTGAACTCTGTCTAAGACAGACACCCTTGGGCTTGGACTTTGTCTGTCTTATAGTTCATTCACATGTCTACCTTAATACAGTAACTTTTCTAATGCCTTCTCTAAATGTGCCAAAGTTGATGTTTTCTTGCCAGGGGGGGGTGTGTGTGCTTCACTGCAAAAATATGCCCCAATTGAATGCACTGTATCAGTGTCAATACAGTAGTGCTTTAGAAGTAACCAAGATCAATATTGAGACAAACTATTTTAATTTTATTCAAGTTTCTTATTTACATATATATTGAGGATACATACAGGAAATACAGTTTATTTGATAAAATAGAAATATTTGACCAGTTATATACCAAATTTATCAATAGATTCTGGAGGCAATCCAATAAATTATTTCAATTTTGAATTCACCTTAATACAAAGAAAAATACAAGATTGTTATTGAATAATAAATTTTAAGCTAGCTTTATTCACAATTTTATAAAATTTGGGATACAAGTGCAGTAAGTAAAAGGAAACAAGAGTGTTTGTTAAAACAATTGGAAAAACCCCCAACAAGGATGATAGTTGTAACTAATTGATCCAGATAATTGCTACACACAACAATTAGAAGTTTACAGTAATACTGCAAAACATTAAACCATGGAAAATGCATCACAAGGTTAGAAATTATGGGAAACTTTGAGAGGGAAATCATTAACCACTAAACAACAAATTTATGTTGATTTCTCACCTCACGCTTTTCTCCAGTTGTAACGAATCACACGTTGCACAGCACAACCAAGTCCTTCTTTGCTGTAAATATCTAATTCGTTTCTGATTTGTTCGATTATTTGTAACATAAAATGCGTCGAATCCGAAGGAACTTGAGTAGTCCTTGAAAACTATCTTGACTGTCCATCCGCCATAACGCCATTGTCACGAATATACGCCAAATAAAGCACAATCTGATCATATTAATTGTCTATGGTCATCACGAATTGTTCTCGTATTTTTCTGGTCA
The DNA here is from genome assembly GCA_964035015.1 of Corallium rubrum. Lineage (NCBI taxonomy): Eukaryota > Metazoa > Cnidaria > Anthozoa > Scleralcyonacea > Coralliidae > Corallium > Corallium rubrum. The sequence goes on along the minus strand of CAXIUP010000054.1, from coordinate 213,771 downwards.
TCAGATTTATCAATTCTGGATCAACTGTGACGATTTTTCAAAAGTTTTTGTGCATCTAGTCCACCGAGCAGAATTCATTCCTCGCTTGCGGTCAGATGCAAATGAACCGATTTTAGCGTTAGGACCATGATGCTTTGCGGCAGCTGTCCAACCTCCTCTGGGTTCACTTCAGCTGAACAGACCACTTGCAAAATGACATCATTTACTAACTAGAACTACCAGAATGCTTTGTCAGTATCCTGGGTAAATTGGATAGCAGATCTGGCAAAGCATTCTGGTAGTTGTGGTTAAAAAAGTAAAAATATGTCATCATGCACATGGTCTATTTGGCCAATTTCCTAATACGCTTCTTAGAAAAAATAGCCTTGTGTTGTTATCAGGCCTCAAATTTGGCAGAAGCATCACACATGCAGCCATTGGCCATCTGATCAATGCCCTGTTTACTGCCATTATTAACACCCTAAAACAAGCAGAATCTAGAAATAAACAGTCACAAGTGGTCTGGCCAGTGATTATTCGCTAAGTCCATACCAATTCTGAAAAGAAATTGTCTGCTCAATCTTTTTGGAACCACACTACACTTCTTGTGTTTCATACTGCTTTGCGTTATTTTTTTGTCATTACCAAAGTGAAGGTATGAAACCCGTGGTGCCCTGCATAATAACTCCTAAAAAGTTTGAATTTTCCAAACTGGTCTTGCCCTTTTCATTCTAAAATTCGAAGCCTGAGTAAATTGTTTTAGTACATCTCTTAAAATCACTAACACACATTCAAATTACTAGTCCAAAAATCAGAACTTAATTGAAAATGAGTGTCTAGGACAAAAACCTCTGTCATAAATCATAATGTACTAAGAATGTGCGGCCCTCGGTGAATAACCAACGTACAGTAGTTACCTCAACCGAGGTAACTATTAAAACCTATACTTAATAGGGAGGCTACGTACAGTATATACTGTAATGGTTACTTCGCTATTTGAATCTGTGCAATTTTATATACGTAATGAACAAGATCAGAGGGGGGGAAGAACTCCGTGACAATAACATTTATATTAAAACAGGAAATCTCATTACATTTATATTCTCATTACATTTATATTAAAACAGGAAATCTCATGTCCTAGGCAAACTTTTCCACAAAATATATAACTTAAATATATATAATTTTTACCACAATTTTAACAAACTTTGCATTAACAGACAATGAAAAGTATGAACAATCCTTAGCGTCAAAAGATACACTTCCGTCACGTCCGCCTCCGAGCGTTGTATGTTATTCAGATTTCAGGTTCTTGTAAGGTAAAACTCCAAAATATGATGTTTAACCCTTTATTCATGTCCTACCCAGACCACACGATGTCTGTGATTATTTATTCTATTTCCAACTGGTCAACAACAGCCGCTTCTCCAGCTGATAGGAGAAATTATGAGACGCCATACAGCCATACTCGTGTTCCAAGCACAAGACAGATGCCGTTTTCAAAGCATTTTTTCATTGTTTGCTTTAGACTGAAAGCCAGCCGCCGATCTCACCTCGTTCTCAGATCGGCGGCTGGCTTTCATAAGTCTATGTTTGTTTTTGCGTCCGAAAACACACAGCGACATGCCAAGCTTTCAAAATTGCGACACGAGTCACACGACCACCGGGCGACACAAACAATCCCCCCCCCCTCCCCCCCCCAAAAAAGGCCTCATTAAACTATGTGGCACACTGTGACACGGTGTCGTTTTCGAGCGTTTTCCAATATGTCGTTATTAATTTTGTCGTTTTGACACTCTGTTCACACGCTCATTAGGATAGGAAAACGTTTCCAATACATGTAAATTTGCAGCCACTTCTGTCATTTTCATCCGTTTTTGTATGAACACGCAAATGAAAACGCTCGGAAACGATAACTAATTGTCGTCCAGGCCTGATTATACTGACAATACTAGCGAGGTTCAGATCACACTTCCACTGCCGCTACTGCTACCGTTAATGTGGTTTAATAAGCTGGTGTAATGTTCGTTTTTTCCTCCTATAGTAGTAATTGGTTTTAATCCTAGTACCGTAAAACGCTTTCTTATTATTGCACTGGGTCTGAGACCTGCGACCATAATTAAACATGTCAAATAGCGGTAGTGGAAGTCTTTCATCGAGTTTTTGACCAAATTTATCCCCCTTGGGCTTAAAATGATCCTGAATGATCATAGTAGCCCAAGCACACTGTGTAAGTATCTATATATGCTATTTTATAATTGATTTATTTTATATGGCATAGAAATGCATACTGTCGCTTAATAGCATGCAACTGTTCATATCCTCTTTCATAAGATCAATATGTATCTATATGACTTGCTCATTGACCATAAAATTGAGCAGTGTTTTAATAATAATAAATTAATACAGCTGCTCTGTATTACCCCCCGCTGTGTTCACCTCGCTTAACCGTCGGATAAACATTGTTATATTACTATTTTTACCGTAAAATATACAGGAAAATCAAATTTACTGTTCAGACTAACTGCTTTCTTAATATACCATGTAAGGGAAAATTCACAAATATTGTTGTAAGTATATGTGTGAATTTTCATTCTTATATGGCATATTAAGTAAGCAGTTAGTCTGAACACTAAATATGATTTTTCTGTATATTTTACGGTAAAAATTAGTAGGTGAACACAGCAGGGGGTAATATGCATCCCGTGTCTCATGTCCAGACCTCTTTGCCGAGTTATGTATGGTCAACGTGTGAAATTCCGTCGAGATGTTAAGATTTATGACGTTTTGTGACGTAGTAACTTCTAGTTATATTAAAACACTGCTCAATTTTATGGTCAATGAACAAGTCATATAGATACATATTGATCTTATGAAAGAGGATATGAACAGTTACATGCTATTAAACAGTATGCATTTAAAATAAATCAATTATAAAATAGAATATAGTATTTTAATAATTATATAACGTTACTATATATATATTCTCACAGTGTGAGAATGGGCTACTTATGGAATGATACAATGAAACCTTAATAACGATATGCCATGAAGTATTTATGACACCGCTAACCTAAATCTGCGATGTCAACTTTGGCGCACCATGCGGGGCGTCACAATGGGCGGTCATCAAATAGCAATATAATATTTGCGTTTTATTGTATTGCCTTGATTTTTTCAAGTAGAAAAATAAATAGGATAGATAGGATACGCACTTTTTCATTTTTGTTTCCGGGCGTGCTGTGTTTACGACAAAGCACTTTGAGAAAGGTCAATTTCTCCTGCAGTATCCCGGAGAACTGATTGATTACAAGGAAGCGGAAAAGAGAGAAGACTTAGAGGAGGACGAAAGAATCACCTTCAGATTCTATTTTTCTTTTAAGGGTTCAAATTTATGGTAAGGGTAAATCACAAAATAGACAAAATTTAAAGTGGAATACGAGACTGAGTTCAAGAAGTAACGGGCAGCGGTACCCGATACTTTTGTGTTGCAAAAAATGTCCCCCAAATGACCGGCTGTATCTTGGCTTTTCCAGCCTGCTGATTGGTTAAGTTCATAGACGAAGACCTAATAAGATGGCCTAACAAGATGACGGACAATTGGGAACATTTTCTGAGGGTGGTGCACGAGGGAGGGTTATCTTGTATTAATCATTTCCTAGGAAAATGCCGTGGCCAATGTGTCAGGCCACCGTGACGTTTTCGCCAAAAAAGTATTACTAACCAACGAATTACTTACCTTTTCGACTCATCTTGCTACTAAACAATCTTTCAGCCATGAATTGTTGTTATCTGCGTATTGGACACTTCAAAAAACACTTCATTCACCGACACACGAATCTTTGGGAAACCATAGTCGATCGAGATCTGGATATGGTCTGGAAACTCGGCAAACTTCAAAGCGCCTATAATGAGCTGTGATTTTATGTTGAACCGTACCTTACACCGTGCACATCCTTTGTTTTAGGTTGATTACTCGGGCTACCGGAGCTTTCCCGTTGACGAGTAAAATCGTCTGCAGGTAGACGAGTCTAGGTTTCGGTGGCGTTATTGGTATTATTACTCGGGCTACCGCAGGTAGACGAGTCTATGTTTCGGTCGCGTTGTTAGTGTTTTTGTTTTTTGGGGTCGCGATATTGCCCAAGAGGCTTTGAGAAACCGATATATCACTTTCATGGCGAGTTGTCTCTTGAACGAAGCTTTTGTTGCCATTTTACCGATGGTTTTGAATATGTCAACGACATTTCTTGGCACACTACACAGCAGTCGTCTCAAACAAAGACGTCAGAGTAGTCGGACTGTCAGCGAATCAAGGTGTATTAAGAATAATTGGAAACTTTAAACTGAAGGAGTGAAGGACGTCAGAGGACAGTCATGTTTAGTAATTGCAAAACCGAGGTTTGACCGAGTTGTCTCCAGATGATCAGTGGTTGTCTCTTTTGAACGAAGCTTTTATTGCCATTTTATCGATGTTTTTGAATATTTGAAACACATTTCACGACAACTACAAAACGCAAGTATAATAATAAGCACCGAATAGAGCAACAACCGGTAAGATATCAACATGTTGAACTGTTCAGTGCATGTCTACATATCGAGTGTCCTATTACATTCGGAAACTAAATATATTAGATTCAGAAAAACGTCCTTGTTTACATTTATACTACATTAGCAAACCTTCGGCTCTTCATGCACCGCAGCCGTTCATATAAGACCATAGATTGCCATTGTCATGTAGTCTTGTTAGAGGTACGCACAGGCTACGGGAAGCTTTCAGAAATCAGTAGCCCGAGTGAACGCCTGCGCAGGCGTCTTATTATTATTATTGGGTTTTTTTGGGTCGCGATATTGCCCCAGCAAGCTTTGCGAAACCGAGATTTTACTTTCATGGCGAGTTGTCTCTTGAACGAAGCTTTTCTTGCTATTTTATCGATGTTTTTTAATATTGCCACGACATTTCTTGGCACACTACCCAGCAGTCGTCTGAAACAAAGATGTCAGAGTAGTCAGACTGTCAGCGAATCAAGGTGTATTAAAAATAATTGGAAACGTTAAACTGAAGGAGTGAAGGACGTCAGAGGTTTGGCCGAGTTGTCTCCGGATGATCAGTGGTTGTCTCTTTCGAACGAAACTTTTATTGCCATTTTACCAATGTTTTTGAATATTTGCAAGACATTTCACTGTTTCTCAGTTGTTTACTTGTTTGAATAGCTTTGCAAGTGACCAAGTTATAGTTGATCAGTAATGCGGCTGACAATTGGCTTCAATTCATCATAAACATGCTTGCAGAGGCTTTACAATGTTTACAACTGCACACGCCAGCGATCGCGGTAAACCTAGTACGTAAAAGATGGCGAGCTATTTCAAAACAGGTTCCAACAACTACAAAACGCAAGTATAATAATAACAAGACGCCTGGTCAGGCGTTCACTCGGGCTACTGCAAAATCACAGTGCTATGCAGTGCTAAGGTCTAAAGTCTATTAAACACATTGGTCACAGACAAAAGTCAAAACGCAATTCAATTATCCGATAGAAAACACAATTTGCAATAACAAAACACGATTGCCTGTATTTATTAACGTATTTCCACACATGTACACAGCGTTCATATGTCGAGTCTCTTCAGGTATTAAATATCAACACAACTATCAACGGCGTGTGCGATTGTAAGTGTATATAATATCAAGATACTTGCCAGCGACATTACTGACCAATAACTATGTCTGTGAACACACAGAACACATCCGAGACGAGTAATCAGACATCAGGAAAGCAAAGAAAGAAACAGCGGTCAATATGTCAAGTCTCTTCGCCTTTAATTACACAGCTTCATGTTTACCTAGAAAGTGTCACCTGCAAGTTCACTTAATGAACGGCGTGGGCGATTGTAAGTATATAATAATATCAAAATACTTGCCAGCGACATTACTGCCCAATAACTATGTCTGTGAACAAACAAAACACATCCGAGACGAGAAAGCTCACTCACTCACTCATTCACTCACTCACTCACTCACTCACTCACTCACTCACTCACTCACTCACTCACTCACTCACTCACTCACTCACTCACTCACTCACTCACTCACTCACTCACTCACTCACTCACTCACTCACTCAGTCGAAAAGAAAGAAGGCACTGGTCCGTTGTTTAATTTTCAGAAAAACGGTCTTGTTTACATTTATACTACATTAGCAAACCTTCGCCGCTTCCTGCACCGCAGCAGTTCATATAAGACCATAGATTCTATTTGTGAAAATCTATGCGCAATTATGCATTGTATATAGTCTTGCTAGAGTGCGCACAGGCTACGTGAAGCTTTCAGAAATCAGTAGCCCGAGTGAACACCTGCGCCGGCGTCTTGTTAATATTTCAAAAACTCATTAATAATTCATGAGGAAAACACAAAAGAGAATCATGACCGTATCGTATCTTTATATGTGATAAAGATTTCTCCTAATTTACATAAACTTTAGCTTTGATTTTCTCGGCTTAGACAAGGTTATTTTTCAAACTAAGTCCGCCAATCAACTTACCAAGTGGTTCGTTTTTGAAGCCGTACAATAAAGTCGCAGTTCGTGTTTTATCAGATATAAAAACACTCGGCTTCGCCTGGTGTCTTTATATCTGATAAAACACTCCTGCTCGTTTATTATACAGTACTTAAACGGTTGAGTGATTGAACTGAAACCAGGGACGTAGCCAGGGGAGCCGCGGCTCCCCCCCTTTTGATATAAAACAACAGGCATGCAACTACAAAACTGATGCCGGCAATATGAATTGTGTCAGGAAATAAACTGTAAACAGTGTATTTAATCTACTGAGTGTATGCATTTTGAGTATCTATGTGACGTTTGCGTGTTTTGAGTATTTTATATGACGTTTTTTAACCTTTAGAGAGTTAGAGTCTGTAAAATCTTCCTCCAAAAGCCAGGAAATGGCATTTCAGCGACTCTCGATTTCAAAATTTCCCGGGGAGTATGCCCCCGGACCCCTAAAAATTTATTTTGATTTCGGCTCCCCCCTTTCAAAATCCTCGCTACGTCCCTGAACGTTGCTATTGGACAATTCGTTCATTATAATAAAATACAATGTGTTCAGTGACCGTGCACCGTGCACAAAAATGCATAAAGGAGGTTTTCCACTAGGCGACATTTGTCGATCGACGCGACATTTTTCTTTTGTCTTGGCTAATTAAGCCGGTTTTCCACTAGGCGACTCTTCGCGCGAAGGGACTTTTTCTTTTGTCTCGAGCTCTGAGCTGGAACTAATCAGAAATATATTGAATTCGAACAAAAGAAAGTCGCTTCGCGCGAAAAAAATCGCCTAGTGGAAAACCGGCTTAAGTTCCACTCGAGAGCTTGCGAGACAAAAGAAAATGTCGCGCGAAGCGACATTTTTCGCCTATTGGAAAACCGCCTTAAAGGCAAACAAAAAGATAGACCAAAGACTTTAGCTGAGTTTCCACACCAATGTAATCAGCGGGCGAGGTTTAGATCACACTTTCACAACCGCTACCACAACCGTATATACGATTAAGGATTTTTAATATTTACTTTACGTGCAGTAGTCATCGCAGGTTATTATTCTAGTAGAATGCTAGTGTTTTACGGTTCTATGACAAAAACCTACAACTACATAACGTTAAAAGTTAAAACGAACTTTACACCTGTTTAATGACATTCACGGTTACCGGTAGCGGTAGTGAAATCTGAACCCCGCAATTGTTTGCTGTCTCGCTTCTCTTAGCGTGACATCACGATGGTCAAATATTAACTATGGTCAAAGCACAATCCAATGAGAATGGAACGAATATATGCAGTTATGCTAATTATATAGCAAGCAAAATCTTAGATGTTCATTGGCTGTTGCCGAATGTAATCAATATAGCCGTATACTTTCCAATCTCGAGCCCATAGATGTATACTTTCAAGCCAGCGGAACCCAATCGAGAGACCATGCATACATGCTATTCATAAAACTATTTTAATGGATACCGGCATACAGAAATCACCAGAGGTATAGTGTTATGAAAATGTTCTCTACTTGCCACAGCCACCGCTTCACAGTTTATGTCAACTCCAAATTGTCATTAACCCATTGGTGGCTGGGAGCTCTCCCGGCCTTGACCACAGTGAAAAGTATATAAAATCGTCTGGCGTTACCCAGAGTAAAATACTGAAGTCTGAATCAGTCCCAGAAGACTGATTCAGCCAGTCAGGAGTATAACGAGAAATACGAATATATATATACTCTCGAACCGCCTTCGGAAAACATTTCGACAAGCTACATTCCTGTGGTCATTAAGCAAGAATTAGTGGGGTTTTTCCAAATCCCCTAATCTCTTATCGCTTTTCCTGGAGGGTATTTTAACGAAAAATTTGCTAAGTATCACGGGGATTATAAGTCATTGTTATATTAACTGAATGTCAGGCCTTTATTTGTTCCCGCCTTCCGCTAAACCTGGCAGCGCGGACAGAGGTGCGGGCGAGCGAGAAGGCGAGAAAAATAGAAAATTAAATTTTTCTCGCCTTCTCGCTCGCCCGCACCTCTGCCCGCGCTGCCGGGTTTAGCGGAAGGCGGGAACAAATAAAGGCCTGACATTCAGGTTATTGTTATCTATAATATAGGCTCCAAAAACATCAACGTATTTGACTTGACGTCTTTCAAACAAAGAACTATTCTTGCAAAAAACAGCGAATGAATATACTTCTTATAGACCCTATAGCGCAGTGCTTTTTCTTCATTCAACACCAACCGAAAGATGAGGATTGTTGCTTTGACTCCAATACAGATTCTAACAGTACAATCGTTTTAGCAACTTGGGCGTTACTGGGGTGTTAAATTGAAAATGTTATATTGCTTTTAACTGCCCTCGTTGTCCTAGTTTATAATACAGTGTGTATCAAAAAAATTCGGACCCTTAGAAAATGAATTAGCATTCTTTTCAAACACCTATTGTAGTAGTTTGAATGCCCTAAACACATCTGAGCCACGGATGCGTAAAAAACACGGTCTTATACACCTGGGAAATTAAGATAACTTGAAGTGTATGGCATGGTGAAAGTATTTAAAAGCTTTTTCCCTTCCTGTCTAACTTATCTGCTAATTAATGTATAACTCAGCGCTTTTAGGGCTTTCAAACTACTACAATACGTTGTTTGAAAAGAATGCTAATTCATTTTCTAAGGGTTCGGATTTTTTTGATACACACTGTAGAGAGCTTAAGCATACAGGCGTTTCAGAGCCACGGACGGCGATTTAATTCAATGGCATTTTTCACTCAAAATAATGATGAGCAATTTAAAATCCCAAGAGCAAAGAACGCCGTCTTCCTTCTACACAAGACGTCATTGGCCCCTTTTATACTATAGGCGCATTATACGTCGGGACGCATAATCCGTCTGTAGCTTTGTGCGACTAGTGTGAAGACGGGCAAATTGAAAGACCAACGTACTAAAAGACGAACGACTCGGAACGACAGTGCGATTCGCGCCATCAGATAGCAAAATAGGCCTGGCTGTAGAAACATTTGGTATCAAATTTCAAAATGGCGTCTATGCTGCAACTCGTGAAAGTGATGTCGCCAAAAAGAAGAGCTGAAAATCAAGCTGTTGTGTATAAATTTCATCTAAACGAACAAATGGCGAAAAAAGTTGCTTTATTTCTTCAAATACTCTCATATTGGCCGATTTCTTCAAGGCCAACATATCTAGTTGTCCGGCGAACTCATACTTCTCATCTGCTAAAGTGAGACTGAAATATTTCAGTCTCTGTCCAGTTAGGAGATTTTACTGTTTTATTACTACAAGACGCCATCTCGAATTCAGGCTGGATGGGAGATGCCGCTGATTTCACGTAACGCTGTTACAGCTTTATACAATAAGACGCATTATACGTCCAGACAAACTAAATGGTTTAGTGCGTGCTTCAATTAAGAACTGGCTCATGGTTTAGCGTGCTCCATTGAGTTATGGATGCACGCGGGAAATTGGGAGAGCACGAAAAAATCTTAAGAGTTGGTCGAGGCGTAGCCGAGACCAACTCTAGATTTTTGAGTGCTCTCCAAATTTCCCAAGTGCATCCATAACGGATGGAGCACACTAAACCATGAGCCATTTCTTTTATAACATAGCATTAAATCCTTTCACAAGCCGGCGAATCGTTTTGGTTGTTATGTTTCTCTACTTTCGTAGCCAAGTCTTTTTTGTTCACTAAAATCCAACCAAAAGGACAGTTTAAACTCGGTTATCCAGACCCAGTTTATTTCTTCTGGGTCGTTGTTCTTTATTACTCGATAAAATTAAATGACTCGGTATTTCTATAATATAAAAGGCCATAAAAAGTCAATTTAAAACTCAGTTTTGTTTTGAATTTTTCCCCGCGCTTTTTTGCCGTGCTTCATCGAGTTATGGAGCACGCACGACAGCCAATCAAAAACGTTGCTATATCGAAGCTATGTTATAACACGCATTAAACCATATATACTTCGACTGGACGGATAATGCGTCTGATGCCCATCTTTATACGAGACGAAATTAGAGACGCATTAAAAGACGCACTAAATATTTTTGCCCATGTACGTTCAGACGTATAATGCGTCTGCAGTATAAAAACGGCCATTGAGAGCATTTTCACGTTCTTGAGACGACGGGAACTTCTAGAACGTTGAGGCCTGTCATCGTTGTTTTACTACAATGAGACATACTCTTAAAGTAGAAAACTTGTTTTTTAAGGGGGATAATGTCATTATATTACAATATAAAATAAAGGATCTGTATTTTTATATAAAGATGAAATTTAAGCTTGTGACCTAACAGTTTAGATATGTGATTATTCATAGCCTTTGTTTTGGGAAAGTCTTTTCAAAGAATACGCGGTTCAGTAGTTCTGTATTGTATTCCTGTTCTTCCGGTCACCGTCCGTGTCTCAAAAAACGCCTAATATGCTTAAGCTCTCTATAAAGCCTAGTTCTCATATGTCGCCGATGATCGGCGATTTATGATTTAGATGCATGTTAAGTAATAAAGAACAATGCAGAAGTTTTTTATTACTTAACATGCTGCTGCACTTCCCGTTTTAACATGCATCTAAATCATAAATCGCCGATCATCGCCGACATATGAGAACTAGGACCTAACGCGAACGTCACAATGACGACCCAATTACAATTGTATTTTTCCACCAAAAGAATGCGTTGAATAATTTGCAGTCCCGAGAGTAATCCGCTTAAGCCTGGTTTTCATATGTCGCCGATCTATGATTTAGATGCATGTTAAGTAGTGGGGAACAATGCAGAAAAGCACTGCTTTTCTGCATTGTTCTTCATTACTTAGCACTTTACGTTTTAACATGCATCTAAATCATAGATCGGTGACATGAAAACTGGGCTTTAACACCGCCCTCGTTGCACATACAACGTCAACTGAAGCGTTTTCACGTTTTCAAGACGACGTTGTGGCAAGGAACAGCAAAAGTTGTCAGTTTACTTAATTAACCTACTATACCATATCATACGTTACGTTGTCGAAGCTATGGCTGCGTTTTAAAGATCTTACAAAATACATAAACTCATAAAGCATACAATATACGATGTCCTGATCTACGGTTTCTTTTAAATGTAGAAACTTAATTGCCGTCGTTGACCTAGCTTGCTTAAGGTCCCTATCGTTTACCAGTATCGCACAAATTATCAAATAATACCACAATGATCAAATATGTTATCGGGCCATCAATCCAGCTCAAAACTTAGTCCTGCATTATAAATATTAAAACTTATTTCCACATAGTTTACATACAAAGAGTATTACGGGATTATCTCTGAACAAACGAATTTCGATTTGCGTGGCGTTAAATACTTCAATGTGACTGCGGAGGCGACTGCATGACCAGTCAATTATGACCAATTATCACACGTCTCAGTACTGACGAATATCATAAGAATTTGTCGTCTAAACCAATAGGAAAGCGAGTCCATACGAATCTGGACGACTGAGTCGTTGCATTGTGCAGGTTCACTATTGTTTTACTATGAACCTACTAGTTGGACAAAACAATATCTAAAACAAATTATCCAAAATCTCGTCTGAAACCTCTGCAAACGCTTTATATTAAAACACGACTCATTTCGCAACGAGTGGTCTATCACCAATAGACGTGAGTAGCTCAGCCAATCAGAATGCAAGATTTGTAATATTACACTAGTTGGTTTATACTAAAATCGTATAGCCAATGAGCTTCGAAAATTTGAAACGTAGAAGTTTTATTTGTCTCATGCATTGCGCGGAGATCTCAATACTTGTATAAAATGTACTATCCTCTAGACATGACCTTGAACGCCAACTGTATTTTTCTGTAGTTATGATGCAACACAGGAACCAAAAGACGGATGCAAATTAGGAAGGCTAGTCAACCATGGTACTTCAAGAAACATCAACGCAAGAATGAGGGTGATTACAGTGAAGGACACACCAACTTTCTGTCTCTTTCCGATGAAAGATATCTTACCAGGGCAGGAGATTCTATATGATTACGGGCAGAAATCGTATCCGTGGCTTAAAAAGGTAACTCTTTTTGAATTATCATGTACGATTTAGGTTGTGAACGTGATAAAGCCATGTAGCTTTTGACACGCCCACAATTTATTGTTCCAACAGAAGCTTCAAACCTTTATTCAACTTATCAGTGGGAGTGTCGAGGAGCCCTAGTAGCCCAACAATCTCACAAATCAAACAAAAATTCAAATGTTGATGCAACGCCAAATTCTCAACTTGAAGGATTCTCCAATACTCAATAGACCATTTGCATGATAACCGTTTTTCACTTATTCAACTACAACTACTGGAATGCTTTGCTAGTGTCGTTATCCAATTCAACCAGGATAAAGGCAAAGCATTATGGTAGTCATGACGTCATCATGAAAATGGGTCTATTGTTAAAGTTTTACTGGAAACAATCTTAAAATGCATTCTTAGCCAATGCAGATGAAGTATAAAACGTTCCGGTTGGAAGCATCCGCGAAAATTCAAAATATGTTCCTGGTGATAACTATTTAATAAGCAACGAGACGCCTGCTCAGGCGTTCATCAGGATACTGATTTCTGCAAATATTGGCGCAGTCTTCGCACATCTAGAAAACCTGAGGAACAGCATGTGCATATTAAGTATTTGTTAAAAAGCACAAAACTCTCAGAAGCAATCATTAAGCAATGTTATGTATTTGCGAGTAGGACGCTCGATACAAATTCTCTATATATCGTCTTATATGAAGTACTTGCTTCCATGAAGCGATTTGGGTAAACAAGCCCGTTTAGCCGAATAATTAAACGATCTTAATACTTTCAGTAGACTAGACCATTAGACCATTAGACCATTTGTGAAATGGTGCTTTTCATTTTACTTCCCCAAAAAAGTCATTTGGTAAAGTCATTTATTGTTTAAATATTTAACATTTTGTTATAGATTTTAATAATATTTTTAATAATATTTAGCATAAATTAGCAGAATTTGCAAAATGGGTTGTCTGACAAGACCCAAAAACCCAAAATTTGAATAGTAGAGGTAAAAACGATTCAAATGATATATTGTGGTATTATTTTTGTGTTATTATGCCATTTTCATTCACAAATTGCCACGACCACCAAATTGACTGGTTTTTCGCGGGGGACAACTATGAGTTAAACATGCATTTTATAATTTTGAAATACATCTCCAAATGTAATACGACACGGACATCTTCATGATAGGGGGACTTGTAGACGACTAATACATCTAAACGTATATTTTGCATTATTCGGTGCCTACCACATGTGCTTTGTAGTTGTTGGACCAAGCAGCAAGGCGTTAATACTAGGTAAACAGTACGTAATATGTTCTTTGGTATTATGTGGCTCTTTCTTGTATCTCTAGTCCTCAAATCAAGGCTTCCTAGGTAGTGATGTCAACACGGCATTTTGAACATTTCCGCCCGTCTGTAATATACTCGTCTATTCTGTCTTCATGGACAAACCTTGTCAGCAACATTACTGATCAACTACTGATGAATTCACCAATACCGCGGAAATCACCTCAAACCAACTCGATCAAAGGCAAAGCTGTCGAAAAGCAAGAACTCGAAAAATCGAAAATCGAGCAAGCTACATGCCTTACAGTTTCGCAAGGCCTGACGGGATGACGCAATAATAGCATTTTGTGGAATTCGAACCCCCAAAAAAGAAAAAAAAGCCGAAACCTAGACTCGGCCTACCATAGGTAGCCCGAGTAATTATTGGATGAAGATAACACTCACCGAAGCATGCATAATATACCAATGCATTCTCATTAACCATTGATTTAGATTCAACCGCACGCGGATAGTAGAATTCTGGGAAATGAAATCCGCTAACGGTTGATGGAACATTGGAACGCAGTGACTGTGCGGGGGTCCACTGTTGGCGTAAGGGGAGGTGGGTGGTTCGATCGCTTGCAAATCTACCGTGCTGAAGCCGAAGGCTGAGGCGGATAACATTGACCGAGGTCTGGATAATTCTTGATATCTTTCGAAACCGAATACAATAATTGTTTTATTATACATTCAAAACAAAAACGAAGGCGTTTCATTCTCACCTGTGACCTGGCAAGGATCGTCGGGTCGACATATTTTTGCTCATGTTTGGGTCGGCCTCGGGGTCGTCTTTGGCCGAACAATAATCCCCATCTGAGTAACTCTAGATACTAAACGTAAGTAGAATCCAATAATTGTTTAATTGCGCTTTCAAAATACAAACGAAAACACTCCGTTTTCAGCTGCCAAGGACATTCCGTATGTTCACGCTTGGGAAAGACAAATCTGGCAGCCATTTTGAATGTTTACAGCTTCGACGTTGTGACGTCATCAGCGTTCAATAGTTAATTTTTTTGTCGCATATGCGCGTGTCATGACAGTGCCCTTTCAACAGCCTTATCTCATGACTCGTCCACAATGAAACTGAGAGATTTTTAGTTAATTTAGGTTTATTTTGTGCTAAGTAACCCCCCCAAAAACTGCCTAAATACAAGGGAGTAATTTATCAAACAACAACTCAATTTGAGTCGCAGAATCAAGTGCTTCGCCAAACTTTGTCGATTTCAACAAGCAAATACACAAGTAAGAAACATTTCCGGCACAACAACTAAGCAATCCCGACTGATAAATAGCGTATACATGTCACAAAAGTCAGAAGCCGAATTATTTACTGTGCACCAAGCGATCAGCTTACTCACCTGCTGACGTTAAGGCGGTTTTCCACTAGGCGACATTTGTCGACCGACTCGACATTTTTCTTTTGTCTTGGCTATTAAATTAGTTCCACTCGATGTCGCTTCGCGCGACATTTTTCGCCTAGTGGAAAACCGCCTTAAAGTTCGATTTTATTCGATCGAATACTAACTCCTTGAGTCACTCTGAAGTACGTTTCTCGCCCATTTTAACAGCGATTTCACTGTCTTTTAGACAAAAGGTAGTTCATACCCTCCCAGTTCTACCAAGAAGTTTTAAAAAAGCCATTTATTCTTCCAAAAATGTTCGCCTTCGAGGCGGCCATTTCGAACGAAAGTGAAACTCCTACCACAACTCCCAGCATGCATTGACTGCATTGTTATAGCAGGAATTGTCCATTGCGAGATGTAAATGTTATGTAGTTGTAGTAGATTATCGTCTTAGGCCCTGTTTACATGAGACCGGGAAGAGTTAGACCACGATTATTTCGATTCAGTTACCATGTTATCGTTAATACATGTTTACACAAGACCGGGATGAAAAAGCGCTCAGACCGGTCCAAAGTCATTCCGGTAGTTGGACCAAAACGACTATCTTCAAATCGGCACGAACATGGACCGGGACGAGATTTTCTTCATGTAAACGCAGATCATTTTCAGACTGGTCTGTAGCTGAACGAAGCACATGCCACATATTTATAAATGTTCACCATGTTGCATAAGCGAAACATGCCCGTAAGAATCTCCGTAGTGGTTCGTTCCAGTCTCGTGTAAACATTACGAGAATTTCGATTTTCGCCACGGGTCTGACTTCGTGCTGGTCTCATGCATGTAAACAGGGTCCTAGAACCGTAAAACACTAGCATTTTGTTTTTGTACTGGAATAATAACCTGCGATGACTATTGAACGTAAAGTAAATATCAAATATCCTTACTCGTATGTACGGTAGTGATTGTGGAAGTGTAATCTGAGCCTCGCGAATATCTCGTGGACGAGCCTCTATCAAGCAATTTCATTTCACTATACGTCTGAACATGGAAGTTTCTTCCGAAACGTCGCGAAAATAAAACTCTCCCGGCTGAAGACTAGAAAAACCTCGAACTGTTAACACACTGAAACGACAAAGAACAACTCTACTTCTCATAACATATTTTTATTTGAATTTGTAGGACAAGATGGAACAAGCACAGCTACCCAGAAAAGGTAAATGAGATCATTTTACAAAACTATCTTGAGACGAGATAATTACCTGAAAATCTACATGTTTAGCGTTCTGGACGAAACTTCCTTTGAATTAATTTGGTTTGATAATAGCAAAGCCATGTAACATTTTTCGATAACTCATTATGCACGTCATGACGTCAAAATGTTTAATTTGCATATCGAACAAACTGAAATATCTTTAGAACGAAGCGAGGAAACGAAAAAACTGCAAAAGATGTTACTCTACCATTCCGGATTGAGTTCAATCCGTTTGTCATTCCGGATTGAAATCTCATTCCAGATTGAAATTTCGTTCCGGAATCATGTAAACGCGGTGTGAGTTTCATTCCGGAATGAAAAACGTGACTAGAACAAACAATGCATGCGTGTTTTCTAATATTTACGGATTTCAGGGGACAGGCGGATTTCAATCCAGAAACCCAATTCCCATGTAAGCACAGATTGACTTCGCTTTTCAATCCAGATTGAAACTCAATCCGGATTCATGTAAACGGCCCCTAAGACTGACTTAATTTTCGTTTCATTTGCACTTTAAACCTAAGCGGATTCCAATAATTATTAAATTGTGCTTTCAAAATACGAATGAAAACATTCCGTTTTCCGCTGACAAGATCCGTATGTTCACGCTTGCGAAAGACAAATCTGGCAGCCATTTTGAATGTTTACAGCTTCGACGTTGTCACGTCATCAGCGTTCAATAGTTAATTTTTTGGACTGCTTCCGTCCAATAATTTTCATTGTTATATAGCTGGGGTTTTCCTTAGATATAATACAGACTGTCATTGGTTGATTTGTGGTCACGTTTGAAATTGTTGTCCGCACGCGTGCATGACTGACAACCCTGAAGAAATAAAATTGTTGTATGAATGGCCTTGTTTACTTTTTCTCCATCGCTATACAACAAGGCACTTAATTATCCGATTCCTTGAGTCTCGATTGTTCCCCTCGACTTTGTCTCGGGAAACATTTAGACTCCCGGGAAAACAAGACTAACTGTTTCCCTCGCGACCAGACATTAAAGAGTGAGTGTCAACCATAGGGCGTTGCGGGCTTGTGTTTATGTTTACTTTGGGGTTTTCTCTTCAGTTTACTGACTGGCGTTGGGAAAGAGCTTGAACACTTAAAGTGCCCCTAACCCCGATTTTTTTTGGTTTAGATTACAAGCACTCCTAAAATTAGGAGGGATGTTCTTTTAAATTTTGGCGATAGCTGATTTTGTTCTTAAGTTATTCAGGTTTGTGTAATATGCAAATAAGGCATGTGATAAGGAAAGCAGAATTGTGGAAGGTTTTATATCGGGTATATCTTCAAAACTATTTATCAAAATTTCTCCAAACTTCGTATGTATTTACAGACTACTAAACTGAAAAAGATAGTTCAAGTTATGTAGTCATCATGGTAACCGATTAGTTTCCAGACCTCTTAATTTAAAAAACAAAAACATTTGAATTCTCTCAAGTGCTGATCATTTTAGAGTTGGCAATATTGGAGGAAGATTCTACAAATTTTTACTAATCTTATAATAAAGTATGAAGTTGTAATAAACTCTGCTATGGCAAAAAACAAAGATGTTTTGAGCCTGAATTTCGAGGTCTGGTAATTAATCGGTTGCCATGATGACTACATAACTTGAACTATCTTTTTTTAGTTTAGTAGTCTGTAAATACATACGAAGTTTGGAGAAATTTTGATGAATGGTTTTGAAGATATACACGATATAAAATCTTCCACAATTCTGCTTTCCTTATCTTACGTCATCACACGCCTTATTTGCATATTACAAAAACTTGAACAAAAACAGCTATCGCCAAAATTTAAGAGAACTTCCCTCCTAATTTTAGGAGTGCTTGTGATCTAAACCATAATTTTTGGGGGGTTAGTGGCACTTTAGTTACAAATGAAACAGAATGAAATATACTATACATGGAACCGAACCAAGTCGATAAAAATATCAAAGCAAACGGAGAAATACGTCGCTAATTTAGGAACTCGCGACATTCGCCGCAAGAGGTGTCCTACTCTATTTCGACTTGTTGATTCATCATTTATTCACATGCAGACCGACTCGCGACTTGCGAACTTGCCGTGCGTCTTCTCAAAAAAATACGAGAGGATTCTTTATCCATCCACAAGTCAAACACGTCCGCTCGCAAGCTGATTTGTTTTGTTTGAACGTCGCTCCTTGGTCTTCTAGTCAAGGCACTCAACGAAACGTCGAGATTTGAAAAAAAATTAGCAATAACTACTTACTAAGGTATGTCTTCTTTAAATAAAAAGACAAGAAAAATTAATCATTTACACAAAGGATTGATAAGATATTTATGGATGACTTCACTGAATCATTCAAAATAAATGAATTTCGTGCTTCAAAAAATGACCGACTGAGCGCGCAATGCGTCACGGTTGCACTCACTCTTTAAGTGTATCTGACGGAAAGGCGGGCGGGTGACGAAAGGCTCTGGGATAATCCGTTTAACATCGATATTTCATTGGCTGATGAACATGATTACTCTTCTTCTGGATAACAAGAATCCTGTGATGACGTGAACGGATTATCCCAGAGCCTCTCGTTTCCCGCTCGCTGGGTAAGGGGAACGTGGGCTCTGGGAACGAGATTGACACATATACCCTAAAGTTTACATCGGTGAAACTGAAAACGATCCCCAGACAGTTTTACTGAACATCTTCGCGCCGGAAGGAACAATGACGTTCACAAACCTGTAACAAGATAGACGTACGTGTACGGTGAGCACGAAAGTCAGACAGTTGGCCAATCAGTCACCCTGAGAGACAATAACAGAATTAAAGTAGGCTAAAGATGTTGGAAACATTGAGAGCCAACTGAAAGAAACAATCTATCTCACCTTTTGTTATGCAAACTTTTCCATTCCTTTAAATAAACAATGGACCACATTTTCTCAAAAAGGAAGTTCAGTATCCTATTCCCAATTCTACACACACATGTGCAATTACGAGACTTGCCCAAAACAAATAAGAGCAAAAGAGAATGTCAGTAGTATTCCAAATTTCACTGTGTGCATTTTGGACAGTTAAACTAAATATGTCAGAGCATGTCCCAAGGAGATTTATAACATAGCTTTGATATAGCAACGTTTTTGATTGGCTGTCGTGCGTGCTCCAGAACTCGATGGCGGAGGCGGAACAAAAAAGCGCGGGGGAAAATTTCAAAACAAAGCTGAGTTTTAAATTGATTTTTTATGACCTTTTATATATTATCAAAATACCGAGTCATTTAATTTTATTGAGTAATAAAGAACGACACAGAAGACAAACTGGATCTGGGTAACCGAGTTTAAAGTGTCCTTTTGGTTGGATTTTAGTGAACAAAAAAGACTTGGCTATGAAAGTAAAAAAACACAACACAACAAAACGATCCGCCGGCTTATGAAAGGATTTAATGCTATGTTATAAAAGAAATGGCTCATGGTTTAGTGTGCTCCATCGAGTTGTGGATGCACTTGGGAAATTTGGAGAGCACTCAAAAATCTAGAGTTGGTCTCGGCTACGCCTCGACCAACTCTTACGATTTTTTCGTGCTCTCCCAATTTCCCGCGTGCATCCATAACGCGATGGAGCACGCTAAACCATGAGCCATTTCTTAATTTCTTGTTGGAAAGTTAGACGAAGAATGTTATTTTAGGCAAAAACTATTAGTTGTTGAAATTGTTTAAATATTTATACCGCATTAGTGATTCAGGGGTAAATCCTTTGTATTTTCAGTATGCATAAAAACCAAAGCTGTCTCCTCACTTTCGCCAACAAGTACTGTGAACTCATGTTCGTCAGTTAAGTCCTTGAAGACGTATAAAATTGCAACAAACAGATGTAATTCTTCTCAATTTTCATTGCTTACGTCACACAGGCGGGATATAATTATTCTGTTTCACCTTTTTGTGATCCAAGAGCTGGGAATGCTTAAACTATTCTCAAATTAACAACGACTTAACCAGCGTACTGAAAACCAACTCTTCTGCTGTTTAGATCAACCATCAACCACTTTGATAGCGCAGCAAGGGCAAAATCCTCTGCGCATTACAAGAGACACAGGTACTGCCATTATGTAGATGTATATAATCATGACAATCGGCTGCAAACAAACAAGAGAAAAAAGCAAAGTCATTGAAAGCTTGTGATTACCTAACAGCATGATTTGGGTAACATATTTCCTAACTTGTAAAGCACGGAATTAAGTCACATCTAACTAATTGCATTTCTTGAGAACAATCATTTGCTAAAGTGCAGGTACATGAGCAAAACACCCTGCTCAATGCCCTGCTCTATTTCTTTAGATCAAACATGCAATACTTTGGCTCAGAAAAATTGTCAGAATCATGATCTGCCCAAGTCTAACGACACAGGTATATATTTCTATGTTTTCGTTGTGCCTAATCAGTTCTAAAATGACAGGGACGAAGGGAATATTATACAATTATTGGATGAAGTTGAGCATGATAGCTTGTGTTATTAACGCCGAGGTAAGTCTTATCTGAGGCGGATAATACAAACCGAGGCTTGATAACACAAGCTATCATGCGATAACCGAATTCAATAATTGTTTTATTATACAATCATAAATGTAGAAGCCTTTAGAAAGTTTCATACAAAGTTAGATAAAAATAGTGAATTCATACCGTCATCAGTTTGAGGTTCGCTTACTTTTTACTCTTTCAAATACAATTTTCTCTCTCAAATACTGCTTTAAACTCTAACAATTGTATGTGTAGCTCGCTTGGTTTTTCTTTGTGGTTTTGGCGTCAACAAAACGTGCCAAATCCGCCAGATTAATCCGATTCTGATCGTCACTCCTAAAGGACGGCTGCCATGTTTATTTTGTTCAAACCGCTGGCCCGCTCGCAAAAATTACGTCATAGCTACAGACAATTTTTGATATTTTGTAGATGGCAAGACATCGAGAATTGTCTGTAGGTTTTTAGCCAATCACACTCGAGATTGTATCAGTATTGTATAATAATAGTACTTAATTTATTATTGAGTCGGTTTTCTTTGATGTACCGCGGGCTGGATATAGCATACAGGGAATACTAATTAGAAAAGAAATGAAGAGAAAAACTAGGAAAATCTTTGTCCAAGTTAGAAAAAAAGACATAACTTATATTGTAATTACTGTTCTGAGTAAATCACCCAGTTAATTCTTCAGTCACCCTATTAAACAATAGGCAGGTTCAGATCCACTGCGAGTTCTAGTTCCACTTCAAGTATGCAACTGCGCATTCCACTGTGTTCATTTTGACAGGAAAAACTCGTCATAACACTCTTCTTGCACCGTTAAGGCCAAGTTTTAATTTCTGAATATCATAGTCAGAGTTTTTGCAGCAAACTTTTTTGCACCAAAGCAGCCTTCTGACTTTCGTCAACAAGTACTGTGCACTCAAGTTCGTAATTTAAGTCCTGATGATGGATAAAATTGAAACAAACAGATGTAATTCTTCTCTATTCTCAATGTTTACCTCACAGAGGAGGGAAAGTCAAACTCGTACTTGAACTCGCGCTGGATCTAAACCTCGCTAATGACAAAATGAGACTTAGCTAAATATGTTAGAAAGAGTTAGAGTAAACCGAAAGAAATATTCTGTCTCACCCTTTTGTGATCCAAGAGCATGGTGTGCTTAAAATATTCTCAAATTAACAAAGGCATATTAACCAGTGTACTGAAAACCAACTCTTCTGTTGTTTAGATCAACAATCAACCACTTTGTCAGTGCAGCAAGGCCAAAATCCTCTGCGCAATGCAAGAGACACAGGTACTGCAATTTGTAGATATATATAATCATGACAATTGCCTGCAAACAAATAAGAGAAAAAAAGAATGTCATTGAAAGTTTGTGATTACCTAACAGCATGATTTTGGTAAAATATTTCCTAACTTGCAAAGCGTGGAATAAGTCACACCTGACTAGTTAATTAATTCCATTTCTTCAGATCAATCATCACATCATATCGGTTATCTGGTTGTCAAGTGCATGGTTATCGTACAGCAGCATGAAGCTAATAAATATTGTAATTACTGTATGTGCAGGTACAGCATACTTTTGAAGCAATAATGGCCAGCATGAATGTCAGAAAAATATTTCTTAAATATCTTTAGATGAATCTTCAGTTGGTCAGACTCGTTTATATGGAGATAAAATTAATCAGGTCAACAGAGACAGCACAGCTAAACATTGTACAATGTTCACAACGAAATACGACACATGAGACAAATAGAGAGATTGAGTAAATCACCCAGTCAATTCTTCAGTCACCCTATTAAACCATAGGAAGGTTTAGATCCAATGCGAGTTCTAGTTCGACTTCGAGTTTGCAACTGCGCGTTCGACTGCATGCATGTGTTCATTTTGACAGGAAAAACTCGTCATAGCACACTTGTTGCGCCGTTAAGGCCAAGTTTTAATTTCTGAATATCATAAGTCAGAGTTCTAGTTCAAATTCGAGTTTGCAACTGTGCATTTTGACAGGAAGCTTCAACCAAGGGTATTTTCCTAACATTTCATCACACGCAACCACGCTACAAATGTCTAATTTTTCAACAAAGCAAAAAAATTAAGTTATCATCTCCTTGACAAATTAGTCTCTTCGGTGATTTTTTTTTTAGCCTCTACAACGTGTTTATACCCTTATTCAACATTACAGAAATATGCGCAGAGATGCGCAATGCAAAACTACAGAATCACCTTAAACTAAATGTCCCACAGCATGTGCCAAAGGAATTTTCTTTTTAGAAAGTCAGACGAAAAATGTTATTTTAGGCAAAAACTATTCATTAGTTGTTATACCGCATTAGTGATTCTGGGGTAAAGTGTTACTTTGTATTTTCAGTATATGTATGCATGAAAAACAAAGCTGTCTCCTCACTTTAAGGCCTTGAAGACGTATAAAATTGCAACAAACAGATGTAATTCTTCTCTATTCTCATTGCTACAGACAATTTTTGATACTTTGTATGTGGCAAGACATCGACAATTGTCTGCAGGTTTTTAGCCAATCACAGTCGAGATTGTATCAGTATTGTATAATAATAGCACTTATCTGGTTGTCAAGCAGTTATCGTACAGCAGCATGAGGCTATTAAATATTGTAATTACTGTACTGAGTAAATCACCCAGTCAATTCTTCAGTCACCCTATTAAACAATAGGGAGGTTCAGATCCACGGCGAGTTCTAGTTCGACTTTGAGTTTGCAACTGCGCATTCCACTGTGTCCATTTTGAGAGGAAAATCTCTTCATAACACACTTGTTGCACCGTTAAGGACAAGTTTTAATTTCTGAATATCGTAGTCAGAGTTTTTGCAGCAAACATTTATGCACCAAAGCAATCTCCTCACTAGCTTCTAACACTTGTTTATACCCTTATTCAACATTACAGAAATATGCGCAGAGATGCGCAATGCAAAATGACAGAATCACCTTAAACTAAATGTCCCAGAGCATGTGCCAAAGGAATTTTCTTTTTAGAAAGTCAGACGAAAAATGTTATTTTAGGCAAAAAATATTTATTAGTAGTTATACCGCATTAGTGATTCCGGGGTAAAGTGTTTGACAATTTGTATTTTCAGTATGTGTATGCATGAAAAACAAAAGCTGTCTCCTCACTTTCGTCAACAAGTACTGTGAACTCAAGTTCGTCAGTTAAGTCCTTGAAGACGTATAAAATTGCAACAAACAGATGTCATTCTTCTCTATTCTCATTGTTTACCTCAGAGGAGGGAAAGCCAAACTCGTACTTGAACTCGCGCTGGATCTAAACTTCGCTAATGACAGAACGAAACCTAGCTAAATATGTTAGAACGAAACTTAGCTAAATATGTTAGCTAGATATGTTATACCTGTATGGAGATAAAATTAATCAGGTCAACAGAGACAGCACAGCTAAACATTGTACATGTTCACAAAGAAATACGACACATGAGACAAAATAGAGAGATTGAGTAAATCACCCAGTCAATTATTCAGTCACCCTATTAATAGAGAGGTTTAGATCCAATGCGAGTTCTAGTTCAACTTCGAGTTTGCAACTGCGCATTCCACTGAGTTCGTTTTGAAGAAAAACTCGCCATAACACACTTCTTGCACCGTTAAGGCCAAGTTTTAATTTCTGAATATCATAGTCAGAGTTTTTGCAGCAAACGTTTTTGCAACAAAGCAGCCTTCCGACTTTCGTCAACAAGTACTGTGCACTCAAGTTCGTAATTTAAGTCCTGGATGATGTATAAAATTGCAACAAACAGATGTAATTCTTCTCTATTCTCAATGTTTACCTCACAGAGGAGGGAAAGTCAAACTCGTACTTGGACTCGCGCTGGATCTAAACCTCGCTAATGACAGAATGAGACTTAGCTAAATATGTTAGAAAGAGTTAGAGCAAACCAAAAGAAATATTCTGTCTCACCTTTTCGTGATCCAAGAGCATGGTGTGCTTAAAATATTCTCAAATTAACAAAGGCTTATTAACCAGTGTACTGAAAACCAACTCTTCTGTTGTTTAGTAGATCAACAATCAACCACTTTGTCAGTGCAGCAAGGCCAAAATCCTCTGCGCAGTGAAAGAGACACAGGTACTGCAATTATGTACAGTAGATGTATATAATCATGACAATTGGCTGCAAACAAATAAGAGAAAAAAGAATGTCATTGAAAGTTTATGATTACCTACTGTAACATCATGATATGGGTAAAATATTTCCTGTAACTTGTAAAGCGTGGAATAAGTCACACCTAACTAGTAAATTAATTGCATTTCTTGAGATCAATTATCATTTGCTAAAGTGCATGTACATGAGCAAAACACCCTGCTCAATGCTATGCTCAATTTCTTTAGATCAAACATGCAATACTTTGGCTCAGAAAAATTGTCAGAATCATGATCTGCCCAAGTCTAGTGACACAGGTATATATTTCTATTGTTTTCGTTGTGCCTAATCAGTTTAAAATGACAGGAACGAAGAGAATATTTGTACTTATCTCGGAATGAAGAGAATATTAGTACTTATCTCGGTTATCTGGTTGTCAAGTGCATGGTTATCGTACAGAAGCATCAAGCTAATAAATATTGTAATTACCGTATGTGCAGGTACAGCATACTTTTGAAGCAATAATGGCCAGCATGAATGTCAGAAAAATATTTCTTAAATATCTTTAGATGAATCTTCAGCTGGTCAGACCCATTTATATGGAGATAAAATTAATCAGGTCAACAGAGACAGCACAGCTAAACATTGTACAATGTTCACAACGAAATACGATACATGAGACAAATAGAGAGATTGAGTAAATCACCCAGTCAATTCTTCAGTCACCCTATTAAACCATAGGAAGGTTTAGATCCAATGCGAGTTCTAGTTCGACTTCGAGTTTGCAACTGCGCGTTCGACTGCATGCATGTGTTCATTTTGACAGGAAAAACTCGTCATAGCACACTTGTTGCGCCGTTAAGGCCAAGTTTTAATTTCTGAATATCATAAGTCAGAGTTCTAGTTCAATTTCGAGTTTGCAACTGTGCATTTTGACAGGAAGCTTCAACCAAGGGTATTTTCCTAACATTTCATCACACGAAACCACGCTACAAATGTCTAATTTTTCAACAAAGCAAAAAAATTAAGTTATCTCCTTGACAAATTAGTCTCTTCGGTGATTTTTTTTTAGCCTCTACAACTTGTTTATACCCTTATTCAACATTACAGAAGTATGCGCAGAGATGGACAATGCAAAACTGCAGAATCACCTTAAACTAAATGTCCCACAGCATGTGCCAAAGGAATTTTCTTTTTAGAAAGTCAGACGAAAAATGTTATTGTAGGCAAAAACTATTCATTAGTTGTTATACCGCATTAGTGATTCCGCGGTAAAGTGTTACTTTGTATTTTCAGTATATGTATGCATGAAAAACAAAGCTGTCTCCTCACTTTAAGGCCTTGAAAATGTATAAAATTGCAACAAACAGATGTAATTCTTCTCTATTCTCATTGCTACAGACAATTTTTGATACTTTGTAGGTGGCAAGACATCGACAATTGTCTGTAGGTTTTTAGCCAATCACAGTCGAGATTGTAGCAGTATTGTATAATAACAGCACTTATGTGGTTGTCAAGCAGTTATCATACAGCAGCATGAGGCTATTAAATATTGTAATTACTGTACTGAGTAAATCACCCAGTCAATTCTTCAGTCACCCTATTAAACAATAGGGAGGTTCAGATCCACGGCGAGTTCTAGTTCGACTTTGAGTTTGCAACTGCGCATTCCACTGTGTCCATTTTGAGAGGAAAATCTCTTCATAACACACTTGTTGCACCGTTAAGGACAAGTTTTAATTTCTGAATATCATAGTCAGAGTTTTTGCAGCAAACATTTATGCACCAAAGCAATCTCCTCACTAGCTTCTAACACTTGTTTATACCCTTATTCAACATTACAGAAATATGCGCAGAGATGCGCAATGCAAAATGACAGAATCACCTTAAACTAAATGTCCCAGAGCATGTGCCAAAGGAATTTTCTTTTTAGAAAGTCAGACGAAAAATGTTATTTTAGGCAAAAATTATTTATTAGTTGTTATACCGCATTAGTGATTCCGGGGTAAAGTGTTTGACAATTTGTATTTTCAGTATATGTATGCATGAAAAACAAAAGCTGTCTCCTCACTTTCGTCAACAAGTACTGTGAACTCAAGTTCGTCAGTTAAGTCCTTGAAGACGTATAAAATTGCAACAAGCAGATGTAATTCTTCTCTATTCTCATTGTTTACCTCAGAGGAGGGAAAGCCAAACTCGTACTTGAACTCGCGCTGGATCTAAACCTCGCTAATGACAGAACGAAACTTAGCTAAATATGTTAGAACGAAACTTAGCTAAATATGTTAGCTACTGTAGATATGTTATACCTGTATGGAGATAAAATTAATCAGGTCAACAGAGACAGCACAGCTAAACATTGTACATGTTCACAAAGAAATACGATACATGAGACAAAATAGAGAGATTGAGTAAATCACCCAGTCAATTATTCAGTCACCCGATTAAACAATAGGAAGGTTTAGATCCAATGCGAGTTCTAGTTCGACTTCGAGTTTGCAACTGCGCGTTCGACTGCATGCATGTGTTCATTTTGACAGGAAAAACTCGTCATAGCACACTTGTCGTGCCGTTAAGGCCAAGTTTTAGTTTCTGAATATCATAAGTCAGAGTTCTAGTTCAAAGTCGAGTTTGCAACTGTGCATTTTGACAGGAAGCTTCAACCAAGGGCATTTTCCTAACATTTCATCACACGAAACCACGCTACAAATGTCTAATTTTTCAACAAAGTAAAAAAATTAAGTTATCATCTCCTTGACAAATTAGTCTCTTCGGTGATTTTTTTTTTAGCCTCTACAACTTGTTTATACCCTTATTCAACATTACAGAAATATGCGCAGAGATGCGCAATGCAAAACTATAGAATCACCTTAAACTAAATGTCCCACAGCATGTGCCAAAGGAATTTTCTTTTTAGAAAGTCAGACGAAAAATGTTATTGTAGGCAAAAACTATTCATTAGTTGTTATACCGCATTAGTGATTCCGGGGTAAAGTGTTACTTTGTATTTTCAGTATATGTATGCATGAAAAACAAAGCTGTCTCCTCACTTTAAGGCCTTGAAAATGTATAAAATTGCAACAAACAGATGTAATTCTTCTCTATTCTCATTGCTACAGACAATTTTTGATACTTTGTAGGTGGCAAGACATCGACAATTGTCTGTAGGTTTTTAGCCAATCACAGTCGAGATTGTAGCAGTATTGTATAATAACAGCACTTATCTGGTTGTCAAGCAGTTATCATACAGCAGCATGAGGCTATTAAATATTGTAATTACTGTACTGAGTAAATCACCCAGTCAATTCTTCAGTCACCCTATTAAACAATAGGGAGGTTCAGATCCACGGCGAGTTCTAGTTCGACTTTGAGTTTGCAACTGCGCATTCCACTGTGTCCATTTTGAGAGGAAAATCTCTTCATAACACACTTGTTGCACCGTTAAGGACAAGTTTTAATTTCTGAATATCATAGTCAGAGTTTTTGCAGCAAACATTTATGCACCAAAGCAATCTCCTCACTAGCTTCTAACACTTGTTTATACCCTTATTCAACATTACAGAAATATGCGCAGAGATGCGCAATGCAAAATGACAGAATCACCTTAAACTAAATGTCCCAGAGCATGTGCCAAAGGAATTTTCTTTTTAGAAAGTCAGACGAAAAATGTTATTTTAGGCAAAAATTATTTATTAGTTGTTATACCGCATTAGTGATTCCGGGGTAAAGTGTTTGACAATTTGTATTTTCAGTATATGTATGCATGAAAAACAAAAGCTGTCTCCTCACTTTCGTCAACAAGTACTGTGAACTCAAGTTCGTCAGTTAAGTCCTTGAAGACGTATAAAATTGCAACAAGCAGATGTAATTCTTCTCTATTCTCATTGTTTACCTCAGAGGAGGGAAAGCCAAACTCGTACTTGAACTCGCGCTGGATCTAAACCTCGCTAATGACGGAACGAAACTTAGCTAAATATGTTAGAACGAAACTTAGCTAAATATGTTAGCTACTGTAGATATGTTATACCTGTATGGAGATAAAATTAATCAGGTCAACAGAGACAGCACAGCTAAACATTGTACATGTTCACAAAGAAATACGATACATGAGACAAAATAGAGAGATTGAGTAAATCACCCAGTCAATTATTCAGTCACCCGATTAAACAATAGGAAGGTTTAGATCCAATGCGAGTTCTAGTTCGACTTCGAGTTTGCAACTGCGCGTTCGACTGCATGCATGTGTTCATTTTGACAGGAAAAACTCGTCATAGCACACTTGTTGTGCCGTTAAGGCCAAGTTTTAGTTTCTGAATATCATAAGTCAGAGTTCTAGTTCAAAGTCGAGTTTGCAACTGTGCATTTTGACAGGAAGCTTCAACCAAGGGCATTTTCCTAACATTTCATCACACGCAACCACGCTACAAATGTCTAATTTTTCAACAAAGTAAAAAAATTAAGTTATCATCTCCTTGACAAATTAGTCTCTTCGGTGATTTTTTTTTTAGCCTCTACAACTTGTTTATACCCTTATTCAACATTACAGAAATATGCGCAGAGATGCGCAATGCAAAACTATAGAATCACCTTAAACTAAATGTCCCACAGCATGTGCCAAAGGAATTTTCTTTTTAGAAAGTCAGACGAAAAATGTTATTGTAGGCAAAAACTATTCATTAGTTGTTATACTGCATTAGTGATTCCGGGGTAAAGTGTTACTTTGTATTTTCAGTATATGTATGCATGAAAAACAAAGCTGTCTCCTCACTTTAAGGCCTTGAAAATGTATAAAATTGCAACAAACAGATGTAATTCTTCTCTATTCTCATTGCTACAGACAATTTTTGATACTTTGTAGGTGGCAAGACATCGACAATTGTCTGTAGATTTTTAGCCAGTCACAGTCGAGATTGTATCAGTATTGTATAATAATAGCACTTATCTGGTTGTCAAGCAGTTATCATACAGCAGCGTGAGGCTATTAAATATTGTAATTACTGTACTGAGTAAATCACCCAGTCAATTCTTCAGTCACCCTATTAAACAATAGGGAGGTTCAGATCCACGGCGAGTTCTAGTTCGACTTTGAGTTTGCAACTGCGCATTCCACTGTGTCCATTTTGAGAGGAAAATCTCTTCATAACACACTTGTTGCACCGTTAAGGACAAGTTTTAATTTCTGAATATCATAGTCAGAGTTTTTGCAGCAAACATTTATGCACCAAAGCAATCTCCTCACTAGCTTCTAACACTTGTTTATACCCTTATTCAACATTACAGAAATATGCGCAGAGATGCGCAATGCAAAATGACAGAATCACCTTAAACTAAATGTCCCAGAGCATGTGCCAAAGGAATTTTCTTTTTAGAAAGTCAGACGAAAAATGTTATTTTAGGCAAAAATTATTTATTAGTTGTTATACCGCATTAGTGATTCCGGGGTAAAGTGTTTGACAATTTGTATTTTCAGTATATGTATGCATGAAAAACAAAAGCTGTCTCCTCACTTTCGTCAACAAGTACTGTGAACTCAAGTTCGTCAGTTAAGTCCTTGAAGACGTATAAAATTGCAACAAACAGATGTAATTCTTCTCTATTCTCATTGTTTACCTCAGAGGAGGGAAAGCCAAACTCGTACTTGAACTCGCGCTGGATCTAAACCTCGCTAATGACAGAACGAAACTTAGCTAAATATGTTAGCTAGATATGTTATACCTGTATGGAGATAAAATTAATCAGGTCAACAGAGACAGCACAGCTAAACATTGTACATGTTCACAAAGAAATACGACACATGAGACAAAATAGAGAGATTGAGTAAATCACTCAGTCAATTCTTCAGTCACCCTATTAATAGAGAGGTTTAGATCCAATGCGAGTTCTAGTTCAACTTCGAGTTTGCAACTGCGCATTCCACTGAGTTCATTTTGACAGGAAAATCTCTTCATAACACACTTGTTGCACCGTTAAGGAGAAGTTTAAATTTCTGAATATCATAGTCAGAGTTTTTGCAGCAAACTTTTTTGCACCAAAGCAGTCTCCTCACGTTCGTCAACAAGTACTGTGAACTCAAGTTCGTCAGTTAAGTCCTTGAAGAGGTATAAGTTTGCAACAAACAGATGTAATTCTCCTCTATTCTCATTGTTTACCTCACAGAGGAGGGAAAGTCAAACTCGTACTTGAACTCGCGCTGGATCTAAACTTCGCTAATGACAGAATGAGACTTAGCTAAATATGTTGAGAGGGTTAGAGCAAACCGAAAGAAATATTCTGTCTCACCTTTTTGTGATCCAAGAGCAGGGAGGGCTTAAAATATTCTCAAGTTAACAAAGCCTTATTAACCAGTGTATTGAAAACCAACTCTTCTGTTGTTTAGATCAAGAATCAACCACTTTGACAGTGCAGCAAGGCCAAAATCCTCTGCGCAGTGCAAGAGACACAGGTACTGCAATTATGTAGATGTATATAATCATGACAATTGGCTGCAAACAAATAAGAGAAAAAAGAATGTCATTGAAAGTTTATGATTATCACTGTAACATCATGATTTGGGTAAAATATTTCCTGTAACTTGTACGCGTGGAATAAGTCACACCTAAGTAGTAAATTTATTGCATTTCTTGAGATCAATTATCATTTGCTAAAGGGCATGTACATCAGCAAAACACCCTGCTCAATGCCATGCTCAATTTCTTTAGATCAAACATGCAATACTTTGGCTCAGAAAAATGGTCAGAATCATGATCTGCCCAAGTCTAATGACACAGGTATATATTTCTATTGTTTTCATTGTGCCTAATCAGTTCTAAAATGACAGGAACGAAGGGAATATTAGTACTTATCTTGGTTATCTGGTTGTCAAGTGCATGGTTATCGTACAGCAGCATGAAGCTAATAAATATTGTAATTACCGTATGTGCAGGTACAGCATACTTTTGAAGCAATAATGGCCAGCATGAATGTGAGAAAAATATTTCTTAAATATCTTGAGATGAATCTGCAGCTGGTCAGACCCATTTATATGGAGATAAAATTAATCAGGTCAACAGAGACAGCACGGCTAAACATATTTGTACAATGTTCACAAAGAAATACCACACATGAGACGAATAGAGAGACCAGTCAATTCTTCAGTCACTGGTAACGCTAGAATTTGTAGTCACCGACCAACCCTCTCGCACCTCCGATTTCAATTGAGACTGTATGTGTGGATTACACCAAGTAATGCAAATGGATGAATGGTGAACACAGTAAAGGTGGATTTCTATTCAGTGCTTTTTGTCGTGCGATCGACGATTTGCGATCACTTTCTTTTGAATTGTGGGCTCTCAACTTGATCCGTTCCACCCGAGAAGGCATGAAACAAAGAAAGCGATCGCAAAAAGTCGCTCGCTCGACAGAAAAAGTTGAATGGAAATCCGCCTTAAGGAAGAACAGATATATTTACACTCGTACTTAATATACAGTACAGAACAAATTATGCACCTATCAATTGAAAGCCCGACTCCCCCCACCCCGGGGACAAGGTGGGGGAAATGTGGGGAGTTTTATAGCATTTGAAAGCATTTTATGCAAAATCAAATTTTATCAAATCAAATCCCCGCCTTCTCCCGGGGTGGGGGGAGTCGGGCTTTCAATTGATATGTGCATTACACTGAAATCATAAATATAATAAGACAAATAGAGCTCTATAGTTACAATACATCGTTACAAGTATTTTACAGACTAAACCAAAAGAATGAAGACTCGACAAACAAGTTAACATGGGACAATGATTACGAGATAAGAATCATAAGAATAATAAATCCAGGACACTTAGTTACATGATTTTAGTAAAACTAAATCGTAAATTACCGTTCTCAAGGCACTATCCTCCGTCCTCCAAAGTTCTTTTGCTAACCAATCAACGATATAAACTTAACAAAACAAACAATCCGTAAATTCAAGAACAACCACGCGGTTAGGTTTCGCTTCAATGTGCTTCAATCGCTTGGCTCGAACAGACAAGTGAGCCCACGTACGGGCAGTTCTTGCCAGGGGGGCGGTGAACCATTTGCCCAAGTTGCCCAATATCGCAAGTTGCCCAAATCCACAGTGAAAATATTCTTAAATATTAATCTATCATAATAACAGATCATATAGATCACGTTACAACTACAAGTGGAACATGTTAAAAAAAATAACTGTCTCTGCCATTGCGACGGCCGAAAATATCAATGATACGATCCATGTCATTGTTTAATACAGAGTTGGCACATGCCGTTTCAATGTTAATCAGTGCGACGTTACTGACACGCTGTTGCCCCGTGGTACTGCGGAGGTAGGTTTTCAATCTGCGCAACGCACTGAACGATCATTCGGCAGAACACAATGTAGCAGGTATCACTGCAAGGATATGCACCACCTTGGAAAACTCTGGCAACATATCAAATAGATCGTTCTCATGCATTGTCTGCAGTATTTCTGAAACAGTTGAAACTTTCATGGAGTCGAATCCGTGCTCACTACGAAAACTCGCGTACATTTTCTGCTCAGGCAGCTCAGCTTCCAGAATCTCACCGTCAACTTCGTAAAATTTAGCGACATGGGAGAAGCTTTCTTCATCAGGTGTTTCATTGTGACAGATATCTCCTAAAGCACAGAGTATTTCCTGGTCATTTCCGCTGAACCTGAGCTCAAGCTCGGACAACACCTTGTCCATAGACGCGTAGTAAGTGTTAATGCGGTGGTGCGATTCCGGTGTCGGCTGCGTTTGTATTTGGGTGTGTTCACCTACAAGGGCTTGAAGGCAACGTGATGGCCTGTGCCTGGGTGCCCTGGCCTCTTGTACTTCAAATTGAGAATTAGTCAGCCACTTCTTCATTTTAAGACCCATTGCTGATGCTATCTGCCATACGCTGTTGAAACTTTCTTCGCTTCGACACTTGCGTAGGGTCTGAATGGTCATGTAGGCGTTTCTACGGGCGGAGATGACGTCGGCCGTCTTCCCCTGAAGATATCGGCTCAGACCACTAGTGTTTCTTAGGATTATTTTCAGCACACACAGTTCAAAGAGAAATTCCAAGTCACAAATGGCAGTCAATAAAGACCTGCTGTCAGAGTAGGTTTTTGGATCTTTGTCTGAAGACAGTGTGAGCAGAGCTTTTACAATGCGTTCCATTTGTTCGTCTATGGCCTTCACTGCTTCCCACCGGCATGACCATCGCGTGACACTCAGTGACTTCAGCGTCAGTTTCAGACCCTCACCTTCTACTTCTGTGTCGCCAAACAGGGCGTGTCGTTTGGGACTCGCTTCTAAGAACTTGTACAGAACCTGGACAGTGCCCAGAGCGTTACGCAATGGTTCAATCTGTGTCACAGTATCCTGAATGGCGAGGTTGAGCACATGTCGGTAGCAGTGGACGTAGATACCAAGCGGGGAGCACTCTTCCATTCTTGTTGAGAGTCCCTTGTGTACACCGTTCATGTTAGCCGCGCCGTCGAATGCTTTATCAACAATGTTCTTGAGGTCGAGATTGGGTTCAATGATAGCAGATTTCACCAATTGATACAGTACCTCGCCTTTGGTTGATTTCGTTGAATAGAAAGCAATGAATGCTTCTCCCTCCATGCCATTCAGCGCGAAACTAAGGCAAAGTGAAACTTGTTCTGTCTTGCTACCGTCCGCTGACTCGCACATCGTTCGTGATGCGCGCGCGAATGAGATCGGTAATAATTTGTAGCAGTTCGTTTTGTATCACGGGAGATGTCCACTGCGCGTGATTCTGAAGCTGGTTATTGAGTTTATCCTTTAGCCAAGGTATGTCCTTGGACCTTGCAGCGCAAGTGCACTAGTTCCAGAAAATTACCTCGATTTATATCACTGCTATCACTCAAGCCATCACGCTTTTCATCGTGACCCCGTTGCACGATGTTCTGTTGGGCCGTGAACGTGAGACATTCAATGATTACTTCAAGTATTCGCGATTTTCCTTCGCATATTGTTTGTGTGACTCCTGGAGTTGGTTCAGTACTGAAGTGTTTCTCTTCCTATTTACCCTGCTATCAATCCATTTCGCCATAGCCGTTTTATGGTTCTCACTCTTGTGGTGTTTAGTAAGACGCTCTGGCTTTTTCCAATTGTCAAATGTGAAATCGTGAGCGATCAAGTATTTCTGGCATGGGAAGCAGCACGCTTTCTTCGTTTCAATATTGCATGTAGCTCAGCCTAACATCCGTAAATTCCGACGTAGCCGGAACACCATTATTCACCTCGATTTCTGACTTATCCCAGTTATCCGGAGCAGTATCTGTATCTGATGAATCCACTATATCTGTACCGCTGTCAGTCTGAAGATCTGAGCCAACGTTTTGGGCATCGATTTTCCTGCATTTAGACATACTGGTGATTGTTTCATCACTGTTGGTGAAACCTAGTTGCGATTGATTTGGCGCACGAGGAACAGTAAATTTAACTTTCTTGCCTTTAATTTATGCTTGGTTTTCGCATGGGCGTCTTGGTACTCAGCTACGATTTCTTTTCCACATTCGGAGCAGATAACGCGATGGCGATAGGCGCTCTTACGCGCTGGGTTCGACATGTTAAATATGGCATAAGGCGAGACTGGCGAGTTGTAAACAACAAAAAACCCCGCAAGATGCGTATTTCACTATTCCCGATGTTTCACTCACGTTTCTCAAAATAAACAAGCGACCGTGAATACTTTCATGTCGTGCCGAAGTGAAATTTGTTATTTGTCAGCTGACTAACCTGAAATGTACACCGTGAGATCAGTAAAATCTGATTGGATCAGTAGAATCTGATCTTTGTAATTCATGACATTTGGTCAAGTTGTCAACACTCTTAAGGCCCATTTCCACTCAGGAGAATTTTCCTTGCAAAGGAAATTTCCCTTTGTCTTGTGAGCTCTGGGGCAGAACTAATGAGTTTGAGACAAAAGAAAATGTCCTGTCCGAGGAAAATTCTCCTGAGTGGAAATGGGCCTTAAAGGCTCATTTCCACTCAGGAAAATTTTCCTTGGACAGCAAATTTTTCTTTGTCTTAAGTTCATTAGATTCACCCGAGAGCTCACAAGACAAAGAAAAGTGTTCTGTCCAAGGAACATTTTCCTGAGTGGAAATGGGCCTTAACACCCAACAGCATAATACGACGATCGGAAGAAATAAAAAGTCAAAAACTGCTAATTTGCGTATTAATTGGCTAATTGCGTGATTTGCGTCCTTTGTTTGGCCTGGCAGATTGTCATTGTCAAATCCCAAACTGGCATTTAATCTGCCAAAATCTGGCACACCACGGACGCTGCAGAATTAACAGCAAAATGTCAAACTATCAAAGCACGCTTCACTCTTCAGCAAGGACATGAATTAAATTTGAAAATTTCTACAACTACAAGACTACAACGTCTTATAAATAGTCGGAATTGAGAATGAAAAATTTCAAAATTCTGACAAAATAAAGCTATTGATTAGTGAATAGTGACTACAGTAAGCCAATTTATCCATTTTAGACATAAACAAAGTGGCGTTATGAAAATGCCGACTCGCACTTTGAGGCTCACCTTATTGTCTATTGATTATAAAATATAACTATGAATTTCTCTCTCGAAAAAAGGAAACTTTTTAAAAACTTTTTGCCCAAATTTCTCTTGCTGCCCAAAAAAATCAGAGTTGCCCAAAATTTGGGGGCTGCAGCCCCCCCCCCCGCCGCCCCCCGGCCCATACGCCTAAGGTCTAAACTCCAGGGGGTAACGGAACGCGGATCCAGTCACCCTATTAAACAATAGGGAGGTTTAGATCCAATGCAAGTTCTAGTTCAACTTCGAGTTTGCAACTGTGCATTTTGACAGGAAGCTTCAACCAAGGTAGTCTCCTTCGCAGACGTTCTTATGGCTCGCTATAAACACTCCACAACTAACGTCTGCTGAAACGAGCCATACATTCCATTCCCTTTGTGTACATGGACCAATGAAATTACACCATTGTCGTGCTAAATAAAGCTGTGTTGTTATGTGTATTTATTAACTTGTTTGGTCGAAAGCTAATATTTTGAAAAGTTTAGCCTAGAACTTCACGAAATTTACGAAGAATATTGTTTTGACTATGCTCTTGCTTCCTATGCAAACAAATAAGCGTGAAAGTCAGCGCAGAGCGTATTGAAATTTAAGATTGTAAACAAAAGCTCAAAGCTAATAAGGTGTTTAGTGTCTGAAGCAAGCTAATATTTCGCTTACTATAGCTCAGAGCTTTACAAAATTTACGAAGAATGGTATTATGAATATGTTGTTGCTGGTCGTGTAAATAAATCTGTGCGAAAAGCTTTAAAAAAGCTACAAGTGTCGGCGAAATGTATTTTTTACTGGAATGTCTGGCCATCTCGATGATATTACTCAGCTTCATAATATATATTCCAGGCAGTGACGCTTTTCACTTTATTTCATGTACATTTATTCATATCGCGATTCACAGTTACAACATCATCTTATTGATTCTATTTACGCAAAAGTTTTACTAAACTACAAGCAATACAGTAGTCTTCAAAATATAGGTCAGCTTTCCAGAATCTAGAAAGCTCGCTGTGATTGGTCGGATTAAGGGAATGGAATGTGTGGCTCGTTTCAGCAGACCTTGGTTGGGAAATAAACGTGAGCCATAAGGAGACTACAACCAAGGGTATTTCCCTAACATTTTATCATACGAAACCACGCTACAAATTTCTAATTTTTTAACAAAGCAAAAAATTAAGTTATCAGCTCCTTGACAAATCTGTTAGTAGTATATTTAGTCTCTTCGGTGAGTTTTTATGGGGTTTTTTAGTTGTTGCACCGTTTAAGGACAAGTTTTAATTTCTGAGTATCATAGTCAGAGTTTTTGCAGCAAATACTTATGCACCAAAGCAGTCTCCTCACTAGCTTCTAACACTTGTTTATACCCTTATTAAACATTACAGAAATATGCGCAGAGATGCGCAATGCAAAATTACGGAATACCTTAAACTAAATGTCCCAGATCATGTGCCAAGGGAATTTTCTTTTTAGAAACTCAGACGAAGAATGTTATTTTAGGCAAAAACTATTTATTAGTTGTTATACCGCATTAGTGATCCCGGGGTAAAGTGCTCGTATTTTCAGTATATGTATGCATGAAAAACAAAACAGATGTAATTCTTCTCTATTCTCATTGTTTACCTCACAGAGGAGGGAAAGTCAAACTCGTACTTGAACTCGCGCTGGATCTAAACCTCGCTACTGACAGAATGAGACTTAGCCGGCTAAATATGTTAGAGAGAGTTAGTCTCACCTTTTGGTGATCCAAGAACTGGGAGTGCTTAAAATATTTTCAGTTTAACAAAGACTTAGACCCCGCGTTTACACGATGCCGGTACAATTTGAAAACGGAACAAAATCATGCTGGTATGCAAATACAGCATATAATATTTCATGTTATTTTTGTGCCGGTATCGTGTAAATGCAAGGCCTAAACGGCATGATTTTGTTCCGTTTTCAAATTGTACCAGCATCGTGTAAACGGAGTCTTAACCAGCACCATCAACACCATGATTTGGGTAATATATTTCTATTGTTTTCGCTGTGTCTTATCTTCTTGTCAAGTGCATGGTTATCGTACAGCAGCATGAAGCCAATAAATATTGTAATTACTGTATGTACAGGTACAGCATACTTTTGAAGCAATAATATGGCCAGCATGAATGTCAGAAAAATATTTCTTAAATATCTTTAGATGAATCTTCAGCTGGTCAGACCCATTTATATGGGATAAAATTAATCAGGTCAACAGAGACAGCACAGCTAAGCATTGTACATTTTGTGGGGAGCACGGTTGGCGTGTGCTGCGCTGCCTCTCACCAATAGTTAAGCCCGATTGGACGGGGTTAGTACTTGGATGGGTGACCGCCTGGGAATAACCCTGTTCTCGAGCTTGAGACTCATGTGAGTCGAGTTTAGTTGGTCTCTCCTGTGCTTCGAGGGTTTTTCACCGTGTTCTCCGGTTTTCCTCCCGCCGCAAAACCAACACCTAGGTCTTAAGTGTAATTCGTGGGCCGATATGTGTCGTATGGCGGCTGTCTGAGCGCCTTTAATATGCCTTCGACTCGGCCATGTCAAAAATTATTGTAAGGCGCATTTGAAAACCTTAAAGTTGAATTTGCGCGGTATAAATACATATTATTATTATTATGTTCACAAAGAAATACGACGCATGAGACAAAATAGAGAGATTGAGTAAATCACCAGTCAATTCTTCAGTCACCCTATTAGTAGAGAGGTTTAGATCCAATGCGAGTTCTAGTTCAACTTCGTGTTTGCAACTGCGCATTCCACTTCGTTCATTTTGACAGGAAAATCTCTTCATAACACACTTGCCAAGTTTTAATTTCTGAATATCATAGTCAGTTAAGTCCTTGAAGACGTATAAAATTGCAACAAACAGATGTAATTCTTCTCTATTCTCAATGTTTACCTCACAGAGGAGGGAAAGTCAAACTCGTACTTGAACTCGCGCCGGATCTAAACCTCACTAATGACATAATGAGACTTAGCTAAATATGTTAGAAAGAGTTAGAGCAAACCGAAAGAAATATTCTGTCTCACCTGCTTCTCTTGCAAACCCGAGAATGAGAGCCTGCACGGACTGCATTCAGTTTTGCGTTCCGCGGCCGTCCACGCACAAGTTTTACGTGATTTGTCAATGGCATTTGGCAATCTGGTCTTGTCGCATCCCCTGTCGGTATAACTAAAATGCGATTGGTCAACGCAACACGAGAATTAAGTTACCATTTCATTGTTTTAAATTTTACACAATGTTGTCAAAATTTGGTACACTAAGTCGGGTTTTGTTAATATCAATTTTTGACCTGTTATTTTACACTTCAAACTGTGTTTGATCTGTGCTGTTGATCTGCCCTTTATTGTGGTAACCTTACAAAAGATTATGTGATTGTTCTGTTCTGTTCTGTTCTGTTCTGTTCTGTTCTGTTCTGTTCTGTTCTGTTCTGTTCTGTTCTGTTCTGTTCTGTTCTGTTCTGTTCTGTTCTGTTCTGTTCTGTTCTGTTCTGTTCTGTTCTGTTCTGTTCTGTTCTGTTCTGTTCTGTTCTGTTTTTCACTTCATATATATCGCTCAGTAAACTAAGTGTATGGAGCTACGCATGGCTCCGCACTCGGGGCGGAAAATAAAACTGAACGCAGTCCGTGCAGGCTCTCGTTCTCGGCTTTGCACAAGAGCCTGGAAGCAGGCTAGTGAATACCTAACACCATGATTTGGGTAAAATACTTCCTAACTTGTAAAGCGCGGAATAAGTCACACCTAACTAATTAATTGCATTTCTTAAAATCAATCATCATTAATTTGCTAAAGTGCGGTTACCTGAGCAAACCATACACCTATGGAACGCCATGTGTCCAAAAATTATTTAACGTTCATTATATGATATAATGAGTTAAAATGTCATTATATATAAATAATTGATAAACGAGCCGATATTATATCATATCATGACTTGTTCGCTTTTGTTATTGTTTGATATAATGTAGATTAACATTAAGCATTATATCATATAATGACTTAGCGGAAATTCATTATATGATATCATGCAATTCCGCCAAAATCATTATTTAAAACCATGAACATTTCTGCAATTCCTGCTTTCATATAATGTTAATACGTTACACTATGATATCAAATAACGACTTTCCAGTTCATTCATGATTTGATATAAGATCAAACATCACACAGGTATATATTTCTATTGTTTACGTCGTGCGGAATCAGTTCTAAAATGACAGGGATGAAGACTGAGAATATTAGCACTTATCTGGTTGTCAAGTGGTTATCGTACACCAGCATGAGGCTATTAAATACTGTAATTACTGTATGTACAGCATATTTTTGAACAAATAATGGCCAGCATGAATGTGAGCAAATAATTCTCAAATATCTGCTTGTCAAGTGGTTGATCATACACCAGCATAAGGCTATTAAATACTGTAATTACTGTATGTACAGCGTACTTTTGAAACAATAATGGCCAGCATGAATGTCATAAAAATATTTCTTAAATATCTTTAGATGAATCTTCAGCTGGTCAGACCCATTTATATGGAGATAATTTATAAGTAATATTAGGCATTTCACTCGATTACATAGCATGTTCTAAGGATTTTGGGTGAAGGAAAATTCGAGTGTAGAATATATACATTTTAAGACCAAACCGGGACCAGTTGCGAAAAATGCAACTACACAGGCCTTCCGGCAGGAATTGAACCCACGACCTTGCGATTCTAGTGCAAGGCTCTTGGTCTTAAAGTGTATGTATTCTACACTCGAATTTTCCTTCACCCAAAATCCTTAGAACATATATGGAGATAAGATTGATTAGCTCAACAGAAGTAGCACAGGTAAATATTCTAAGTCTTCACAAAAAAATACGACAGATGAGACATCTAGATGTAAATAATTTAAATTACATTTTTAGCCTATCATCAGCTCCTAAAGAGAAATTACATGTACATGATCAAAATATCATGTGGAATGCCAGCAGTGTAGGTAAGCATTAGTACACAATCATGTAGTTAGTTAATATAAAAAAAAACCAACAAGAAAGAAGAGAAACAAATATGCTGATAAATCAGCACCAGACAAAGAAAGGGTGGTACAGTAAATGTAACCACGATAAGCTAGAAATAGAATGAAAGCTATATACAGTAGAGTGACTGCTTCACATATACAACCACTCTAATGAAACTTCACATCGAGGAACGAGCGAGTTGCGAGTTCGAGCGAGGAACGAGCGAGCGCGATTTGGCCCATAACGGGAAAAGCTCGAGTATAGAGAAGGTGATCGAGGAGCGAGCGAGTTTTCTCGCAAACTCTACGTATCGAGCGAGTTTTCTCGCAAACTCTACGTATCGAGCGAGTTTCCGCGCAAACTCTACGTATCGTGCGAGTTTTCTCGCAAACTCAATTATCGAGTATCGAAATGTTTCTGATGCAGAAGTGCGATCGTTGTGTATGCTGCAATTATTAATAATAATACGAACGGCAATGTCTAGATTTTTAAAAAATACAACAGCAGAAAAGACAAACATGAACCCAAACGGACATAAACGCACGTAACTCACCGTGAAAACTCCACGTTCTTCCCTTATAAATAATCCAAACGACCATTGAAATTTACAGTATGTAATATTGACACGGTTCCAACTTTTTGAATTTCGAATTATTTTTTTTGATCAACAACAGTGATCACACAAGAACCCGCTTCCCGACAAGTTTTATTATCGTCCTCGTGGGCGAAAGTTGTCTGCATGTTAATTTGCATTTCAAAAGATACAGTGAATAAATTGTCATATATACATGTAGCTAAACTATCAGAGTGAAAATAATTAGAGGGAGACAAGTCTCGAGACTGACAAGAAAAAATCAGAATTGTTGGCAATGAGTGTTATAAAAGGGAAGAACTTGACCTACATTTTATTTAATGGAGATGAAACGTGAAAGAAGCTGCACACACGCAACGATTTTAGTCAGGGCGCTTATATACTATATCATATATACATACTATATAAGCGCCCTGATTTTAGTCGGCCGATTTTTAGCGCTTGACTAATTAGTGCTTTTGACTAAAATAGTTATATAAATAGGTTGCGCCAGTGCATTTCCGCTTTCACTTTCGATACCTTATTATTGTCTCACCTCTCGGTTTTATTACGTTTTAATAATTTTGTAATGTGGGTCTGGCTAATGCATTGGTAAATCATTTTCGAAATAATCCTTTGACACTTTGTGGTTGTAAACAAAATAAATAATTTTACAGTATGTCATGATCCACATCTATTGCTTGATGTTCAGCAATATTCAAACGCCGACATATTTTCTTGTTTTGTCCCCGCTAGGCGCTATACAACTACATGTACTTTCTTTAAAAGTTTAAAGCAAACGAAAATATTTAGTAAGTTTCCAATTTGCCAAGTCGTAAAGAAGCCGAAGTGCACTGTTTTAAAAAAATCGATCCGGCATTGCATTAACTTCCTTTTTTACTGAAAATCGACCACGCAGGACTGACGATCGACATTTTTCTGTTTTATATCCAAAACGAGATAAACAGAAACACAGCGCGTTTTAAACGACTTTGCATGGTGTATGCAATTCTGCCTTAACAAAACCTGACTCTGATAATATTTCTTTAACATTTGCGTGTTTCGAGTATCGAGAGTTATCGATACTCGCAAATGT
This sequence comes from Corallium rubrum, assembly GCA_964035015.1. Lineage (NCBI taxonomy): Eukaryota > Metazoa > Cnidaria > Anthozoa > Scleralcyonacea > Coralliidae > Corallium > Corallium rubrum. The sequence goes on along the minus strand of CAXIUP010000054.1, from coordinate 170,474 downwards.
TCGAGGATCGAGGATCGAGCCAGCGAGAGACGCTTCGAGCGAGCGAGAGACGCTTCGAGTTCTCGATACTCGATAGCATTTTCCTCGAACGGAACGAGCGAGAATGGTTAAGTTTCATTAGAGCGGTACTGTACGTTAGAGAATAATCTTTAAATTTTACTTATAATCCAAGCTACAACAGGCTGAATATTATATTACTGCTACAACGGAACTCTTGTATTTGTTTAGATCAACGATTCAGTACATTGCCGCAGCTAGATGGTCAGAATCTTTTCCCCTGTTCTAGTCACACAGGTACTGATAATATGTGCTCTGCCAGCTTAATATGTCTATTACAAGAATAACCTGCTCAAAGTGATGAAACATATAACAGTTACTTCAAACCAAGTCTTCCATTTCTTTAGATCAACCATGCAGAACTTTATCTCAGCTGCAAGGTCAGAATCCTCTGCTTAATGTCGGTTGCACTGGTACAGGTATGTAATCATGGTAATTGTCTAATATACAGTGTAAACAAATAATGAGAGAATATCAATCATATTCAATGCTGGGGTAATATGAAATTTGGATGTCCGAATTGCTAATTTGGTGTCCGGAGTGTACATTGACTGTGAAGCCACGAATCCCCTAGGGGGGTCTGGAGTTATGGCGCCCAAAAATTTAAATTTCGGAAGCCCAGAAAACACATTTTTGGCTATTTCTGCGTGTAAATTTCCGAAAAATCAAATTTCCAGCCAAAAGACCACATTCAAACATTTTCAACATGCATAAGTGTTGTGTGTGTGTGTGTTAGATGCGGTCTATCCATTATCCAAGAACTCTATAAATGACAAAGTTTCTACCGGTATTATCGATCGATCATTTTAATATGCACTGATGTCTCCGACACTACAGAACATTTCTGTAATATATAACTGAACTACTGATAATTATCATTAGGTAGTTGGCGGAGAGTCATTGAAAGGTTGTGGAAATAAGGTGCCCTTCAGATTATAGCTAGCCTTCCAACAGGTGTAAATATATAACAAACAGCCGTCCAAGAGCCGTCTTTTTGAAGTGGTCATCTAAAATCGAACAGGGATGTCTAAAAGACGACTGCCTGGTTAAGACCCTGTATACGCCGATTGCAAATATGGCGCCGATTGCACCAAAGCGAGGCTTTTCGGTGACAACCGTTGCTAAGGCCCGATGCGTATATATTTCTCACTCACTGTCGCTGTAGTTGGAAGGTTTTCTGAGCGCTTTTTCTGGAATTATTCGGAATCTGTCGATCGGGTAAGTGATTGTGAACAAGTCTTATAACTATTCAAGAACAAGTAGCGGTATCTTAATCACATATGTATCATTTTGTACGTAAAATCGAAGTGTATCGTGATGGTAATTTACCGTCGACGCCATTGAGCGTGTAAACAAGGCCATTATTCTCATTTATAAAATGCATCATTTAATTCCAACTTTCTTTGTTCAGACTGTTATTTTAGCTTTGTGAAGTATACATGGATCGACCTGAAAAAATGCACGTTTCAGAATTAAAAAAGTTCCTTACAGATCATTCTGTAAGCTAATTGAAAGGTCCGCAATATGTCGAGAAGTAAGTAAGTGCCTGTTGAATCTTTACTGATTCTTTTCGGGATTTTTTGTTAAATTATATCAAAATAGGTCCACCTCTTTGGGTTAAAGAATTTCTTCAGAGTAAACAAAGCCATTTGCAGGCACAACTACAACTAAAAAATTGTGGTACAAAGCCTTGCAAAAGTGTCCTGAAACTTGGAGCATGACCAAAATACTAGATGGGCTTCCTCCATTTACTTTTAATTCAGTTGTTAGGCATGTTCGAAAGTCAGGAAAACGTATACAAAATGTTGTAAAAGCCATTCGAGATGCATAGTGTATTTGTCAATTAGAATTGCATAGATGAACATGATTGTTTTTATGTGGAGCTTTTTGTTTTTATGAACAAGAAATGCCAGGCTTCAGTACTGCTTCAGGAGGAGTAATGCCAGTAATTACTCAACCAAGGTTTCTTGAAAACCATTTCCATCATTGGCTCAGAAGTAATTTGCCTCCCTCTAAGGGTTTGTGCCACAACTGAGATAGAGAGGTTGATGCTACATCATCTCGTATCTTGGTATTGGCCATTGAATAATGAGTTATCAGATACATCAGGGCAATAGCATGATTGCAAAAGCCTACTGCTCCTGAAAAACTCATGTACATGAAGAACCTAATAATACATCATATGGAGGAAATGTACAAATATACAGTTTTATCTTACAGTATGTGGCATTTCACTTTTGCTTTACTACGATAGCAGTAGCCAAGATATTGGTTAATTTAAGGCTAGACTCGATGAAGAAAACAGTCAATATGGCCTTAGTGTATACATGAGGATCAAAGTCATGTGATTTTGTCACTTATACATTTGCAGGAATGGCAATAGAGAGGATTTATTTTGACAAAGATGTTTTTCATCTATGTTACTAAAATTTGAAGTTTTTTTCTTTTGTCACTATGCTCCATTTGTTGTGGATGCTAATTTGTAATCTTTTAATGTAGCATACCACGCATCTGTAATGGTCAAAAGCATTATACTTTAATAAACTGCTTTAATATTACTGACATAAACAACATATCACCTACATTAATTCAACCATCTTATTTGCACTGTATACACATGGATCAAATTAACAGTGTGCAGAGTACAATTTGCTAATGATTTTAGTAAAAAAAAATAAGGTTTGTGGACTACATGTAGTACAACAAGTAATTAATTTGTGACAAACAGCAATGCCAAGTTAGATATTAAGAATTAATTTTGACGAATGTAAATCAACAATTAGTTAGCAGAATTAGCGCATAAAAGCATGATATAGCAAATTGCGGTAAACGCTCCCTTTCCTGTAACACCCTTCCTTTACATAGGTCATGTATATACGTAATAGTTGTATTTCTATATTTGGTTATTTGTTTGTAACGCTCAACTTGGGCCTAGGGTATAAAAGTAACGATACTGTTAAAATAAAGAAGGTTCTGTCTGACTGAAAGTCGTGATCTATTGATTGGGTAGCTCGGTACGTTACAAATCTGGTGGCAGCGGTAAAGCATTAAACATCCAGAAACATATCTTCTACTAGTATTTTGCCTGGACGATTCCATAACGGTGACTTTGAGTAATCGCTGAGAGAATTCGACTCGTGTTGCGGGAATATACAAAAGGCCTTGGACGAATATGAATTTTTAAAGTTCGGGATGACAAGAATTTGACGTGATGTGTTGTAGTCAGTCAACGCATCGAAACGACATGAAATCAGAAGAGACGCTCGACTTCACTGGACGCGAGGACAGTGAGATCGAAAGACCGAGACGGAGGATGATGGCGACGGACTGATGAGGCAAAACAATGAAAAACGACGAAGATACTGAATGGTATTGGATAAGAACGTTGACGAAAAACCGAATTGGGCGACGATTAAACCAGACTTGAAACTATAGTGAAAGGGAAAGACCAGTTTGAGAACCGAGACCGAAAACCCCAGATAACAAAAGAAGCGAAGATTTCAAGCAGAGAAATATTTGGGAGTATACGTATAAATGACATTCGCAAACGAAAAGAGACAAATGGATAAATTAAAAAATTTCTAATAGTCATAAACATTCATCACCGTGTAGAGAACTCGAGGATAGTTTAAATTAACAAGTACAATTTTAGTTGGGGGTTTTTTCATGAAGTATCGAAGTTAGAATAATAAGCAAAGAGTTGAGGCAAATAGAGATTTGCGCAAAAGTAATAACCAAATAAGAGTGGTTATAGTGAATACTGAACATGAGGTTCAGGGCGCGTAATGTGCGTCTGAGTATCGCGTAGATGACACGCAAGAGTAGTTGAGAAGTAGAAGTATTAAAAAGTAAGTTTGAAGTAAATACTAGGTGCTAAGGTACACTGTAGTTATGTTGGTAGAGATAGAGTAAGTCCGGAAGTAACGGCTGACCAGCGAGATATTAACTGCAGAGAGTATGTTAATATGTTTTTAGCTGCCATTAGGGCACGACAAGAGTGTACGTACGTACAGGTTTAGTTTGTTATTTTTGGGTTGAGTAATCACATTTGTGAAGTGATATAGTTAAATGCTGTAGTAGGAGTTCAAACGGTTGTAAGTGTTCATGTTTATTGAATGCCGGGCATTTAAAATGTGCGAGGTAGCGAAAGAATTTAATCATAGTATAGTTTCATTTCATTGTTTTCCTGATGGTTCTAGGGAGTAGGAGGATTACGTAGATACGCATAAGAAAAGTTAAAAATAGATAAGTAAACTAGGTACGTAAGTAACTGTTCTTGTAATTAAGCAGCTTGTAGTTTTGATTTATTTTCGAGAGTATATAGCCAATACTTTAATTTTGATTATTGAGCAATATATACACATCACACTTCGATGTACGTAAGCAAATACGTAAGCAATTTGATATGTTAGTTCCTCTCAGCATGTTGTATCAAATGTCCTCGGGACGAGAACATTTAAGGAGGAGGATGGTGTGACGAATGTAAATCAACAATTAGTTAGCAGAATTAGCGCATAAAAGCATGATATAACAAATTGCGGTAAACGCTCCCTTTCCTGTAACACCCTTCTTTTACATAGGTCATGTATATACGTAATAGTTGTATTTCTATATTTGGTTATTTGTTTGTAACGCTCAACTTGGGCCTAGGGTATAAAAGTAACGATACTGTTAAAATAAAGAAGGTTCTGTCTGACTGAAAGTCGTGAAGTCTATTGATTGGGTAGCTCGGTACGTTACAAATTCATAAAATATTCATGTATATAATATGGGGTTTTGTAAATTTGTCAACATTGCACATACTGTCCAGACCAACAATTGAAATTGGAATACAATTAATATATATTGAAAACTTTCAATCTTCTTGATTGCTCTTTCAACATGAATTCTTTCAGAAGCTATCTGCTGTGTAGCAATAACTTCGGCTACTGTGGAAAGCCACGGCACAATTGACATAAAAATTCCCGCAAAATATGCACGAATTACATATAGGACATAGAGTATATACTATAACAGTCTGAACAAAGAAAGTTGGAATTAAACGATTCATTTTATAAATGAGAATAATGGCCTTGTTTACACGCTCAATGGCGTCGACGGTAAATTACCACCACAATACACTTCGATTTTAGGTAAAAAGTGATACATATATGATTAAGATACCGCTACTTGTTCTTGAATAGTTATAAGACTTGTTCACAATCACTTACCCGATCGACAGATTCCGAATAATTCCAGAAAAAACGCTCAGAAAACCTTCCAACTACAGCGGCAGTGAGTGAGAAATATATACGCATCGGGCCTTAGCAACGGTTGTCACCGAAAAGCCTAGCTTTGGTGCAATCGGCGCCATATTTGCAATCGGCGTATTGCATGTAATTTACATGTAGTATAAATATTCCTAGTTACAATCTTGGACAAAACCTGTTGAGTCAAGATCACTGATTCCGCAAACACCGTTTTAACATTTTCATGTTTTGTGAGGTATTTCCCCAGTTCTCTCACTTTTATTCTGGCTAATGCAAAATGATTTTATTCAGCAGAGTGGGGTGCTAAGATAAACCCTAGCCCGTCAATCGGTGAAAAAATATTGTCATGTTAATTGGCTGGAATAATTTATAAATGTCGAATTAATGTCGGCCTATGGGGGGTTACATCACACCCTTTGTTCTCACCACCAAGCCTCGCCTTGTCACTACATGTTGTCTTAACGTCAAAGTGAGGCTTCAGTGATGGTGAGAACAAAAGTGAAACATAAACCCGCATTCTAACTTAGCATTATTATTTTTCAATTAATCATCAGTTGATCAGGAGCAGTTTCATGGACCAAATCCCTTGGTCAACTCCTGTGACATAGGTAAGCAATGACAATTATACAAAAATTTAATAACTAATAATGATGAAATTAGTGTACTAGTCTAATAAAGGTGGCTCCCTGTAGTTTCTATAGTTAATTACACCCAAGTTTATATGGTCATAATTTTATTCACAGATTTAAAGTGCTACTGTGATGAAAATATCCCAAAACTTGAAATCAGCTGTAGTGTACAGTAACTTTCTGATTTTAATGCTAAAGTACAATTAACAATACAAACAATTTTGCATCGTACACTTTAAGCATTAATTTTGTTAGATGAATACTACATACACTATGTATAGGACTATAGGAGAACTATTACAGACATAATTAATAATTCATAAATTCTACTATTTGTTGTTCTACTATTTGTAGTAAAGTTCTATTTGTTGTTACCATGGTAATTAATGACATTGGAACTTTAGTATATATTCAAAGATTGCATTAGTAAGGTGGCATATCTTCACTTCAGTGAAATTTTCTTAAAATTGCTGAGATGATAGATATTGTTGAATATTGCGGCAGGCCAGCAGTTTAATTTCTAATTTTCTTTAGTTCAATCAGTATGCTTCAACCTTGCCCCTGCTCTAAATTTTAAACTAGAAAGTTTTCCTAATCACTTTAGGTCGTGCAAAAAGCTTATCACCAAATAAATACACCTATACATGTATACTGTACCTTAAAGTTTTTCTATTCAAGTTAAGTCCTCCTTCATACAGAACAATTATTGTTAAACTTTGGAGTTGTATGTCCAATAATAATTATGAAAAAGAACATTTACAGAGTTGAGCCAAAACTTATTATGTTTGTTTGTTGTTGTTGTTGCATGCATAAACAGTCAAAGAAAACATCAAATTTACTACATTTAGCTAGGGCATCCAGAATGTTCCTCAGTCTATGATTACATGCACTAGCTGTCAGACAACTAACTGTAACAGTGACCCCAGATAAGTTAAAAGATAACAGTAAGAACAAAATGGGCAATTACTTTTTGTTATTCAACAGCTTAAATTTTTTCCAGACTGGTAGGTCTAGAACCTTTTTCTACAAACCAATTAATATTTTTGTTCACTGTTTAAATTAGGGGGCGGCACGAAAAATAATAATAGGCGCCTGCAGGCGCTCCCTTCCCCAATCACCCCAGCGCCTGCTAGGCAGGTTATATCATTCTAGGCTTCTCAATATCTGAGGTCGTATAGCAGTTGATAGACAATGAATAATATTGATATCGACACCATTATAATTTGTGACGGAACAGAACAAATACAAGACAAAGCATAAACCGAAAATAAACATCTTGAAACTCAAAATATGAGCTAAAAAACAGGACAACAATTGAACAATTTTTTTTTAAGCTCATATTTTGAGTTTCGAGATGTTTATTTTCGGTTTATGCTTTGTCTTGTATTTTTTCAGATTGTCTGCTGGATGTGTTTTTTTTTTTAACAGAACAAAGCTCACTGCGTTTTACTTTTAAACGTTTGTAGCTGCTAGAAGAGAGCGATGAAGTTGAGTGACATACTGAAGTTTGTGACATGCGGGGAGAATTAACCAGTCCTTGGTTACGCCATACCATCTTCCTTAACATTTAGTGATAGCCTGCCGTCATGCATACCAACGTGTAACACATGCATTAACAAGCTGATCCTAGCCGTGGGAGATAAAGTACCAGAAAGCAAGGAAGAAATGTTCCATAAATTCGACCTAGCCTTCTTAAATGACTATTTTGGAATGGCCTGAGTAACTTTTGAATACGTGTATCCCCCAGGTTAAACGTCAGTTTTGGACCATTTGTTGCCATAGCAACCACCAGCACAGTGTTCGTTCTTGTACTACTTACTGCAGAAGTTGTTTAACTATCTGTTGGATATGTGCACACGGTGTCGTTTTCGCTGGTCACGACATCAAATTTAGCCGTTTCAGGGTGTCTTTGGCACTTAAATCACAACTATATCACAATAAAACGAAAACTGCTAATGAGAAATATTTTACCCATGACCACTAAACGGCACAAGCTGATGTCATGACCAGCGAAAACGACACCGTGTACATGTAGTCTGAGTTTCGCTGTAACAAACAGTTAAATCATGTCCACGTGGGTGTATGTGTTTCATTCACCGATTTGTGCGTAGGTTCTTGGAAAACCAGAGTCGCATTTGAGAGATTCTGTTGTGTTTTATAAAACATTTAACATTCATGTTGAAGTAATATGGAATGGAATAAAAAGACAGACACAGTGCTAAAAAGCGGTGCCCTGTGGCGTTCAAAACATCGCGTTAAAAATGTCGCGTCAAAAATATACTATTGATTCCTAACGAACGAACGAACGAACGAACTCACACACAGAATATAAAGCGGTTTGAAAGTTAGCTGCGTCCGCAAGCTAACTTTCAGGGCACCGCAGTTAGTACTGTTCTTCTGACAGTAAACTGTCAAGTGTGCGTAAGGCGTATAGGTACGGTTCAGTGTCCCATGGATCCGTACGTTGTACAGCTGATATCCTGTCCATGAAAATAGCAATTGCTGTTTCATCCAATGGACTTGGTGTTGCAGGTACAATTACCGCTTCTTCATTGTCGCTATTTTCTGGCAAACCCGCCTCCACATCAGGTCCAAACGCGTGTAGTTCGTCCTATCAGTAAACAATGTACTGGGCTGGGTAACAATGTATTTATTAGCACCGAAATTGACACTGCCGAATATCCCATTCATGCACCGAATGTTAGACACAAGCAAGGGGCAAATATTAGCTTTATATTGCATAATGGTTCATCCTTGAGCGTGCTTCGTCTGGGGGGTGGCGTGTAGTGGTATTGTTGTAGGATAATCGTTGGGACACGGTAGTTGGAATCTTGGAACACAGAGGTAGTATAGGACTTGGGGGTACCAGCACACTTTTTTTTTTTCGCCAAAAACAGCGCCAGAATGTTGGAATTTAACGGGAAAGGATGTTTGAAAGGGGTAACTTTTTTTTTTCCACTTTTCAAAGTATAACCAGACGGGAAAATGGGTTTTGGGAAGTACGGCAGACCCGATTTTTCTAAAAACGCGCCAAAGCGATCGAGGTTTTGGTTTTGACACACACTTCACTTACTCCCCGATTTCTGTTCAGATAATTTTGTTTTGTGTTGGTACACATGTTTTCCCACAGTTATACCTCCGGATAGCAGTCCGAGACATGGTATATACGGTGTGATCATGGCCACAACTTTACCAACATCACTTTTTAACAGTTTGTCCTTTTGTAATCGTAACAATTTTAATATGGAGGAAATTGAATTTAAACCATTAGACCTAAATCATGACTCAGACCCAAATCCTGAAAATGGCCAGGAGGAAACAGATTTTGGGGGTACTGATATTTTGGAGAACTTTTCAGAGCGTAATAGTGTTGAATTTGGTCACTCTATTGACGGCCCCACTGTAAATAATGTGTCAGAAGACAGAACTGAGAGGATAGGAAGAAGAGCTGCATATGGAAACTGTGACGACTTTTTTACAAATATACTAGAGCTGGAACCACAATGTGCAGATCCACTGTTTATTGACTATCTGATTGATAATAACATATTAAGTATATCCAGGGAGTTTAGTGAGTCTGGTTTAGTTATCGATTATTCTGTGAAATATTTGGGAGGTGATTTCCGAACAATTGGACGGGCTTTAACTGGGGAGGATGATGATCTACTAAGGGATGGTATTAGAACACACTATGATGAGTGGACTAAGGCTAACCTAAATAAGAAACTGAGGAAAGCTGGAATTGTGACTGCTATTGGTTTAGGAGCGATTGCATTAGTAACTGGTCTGTCTGTAGGTCTGACCAGGAAGGGATCTGATATAGTTCATCAAGCTAGGAAATGGGAGAAGTTATCCGTCGAAGGGAAGAGACACGATACCATGGACAGAAATACAGACAGCTGGTGGTAAGGTAATTGTTCTCACTGGAGAGTATTTAATAGTGGTTATTATGGCGGCTGGATTATTTTTCTATCGTTACCCCACTAAGGGAAAATAATTAAACATAAGTGAGTAAAAACTTTACCGGCCGGACCGCCTACCCCTTTGGTCATTCTAGGGTATGTATTTTAGCGGAGCGAGAGACCCTGAGACTAAGTAACTTCTGCGCATGCTCAGTCCCACGCGTGACACTACACATGCGCACAAGTTACCTTTGAGAGTGTCACGCGTTTCGTTGATGTCCGTACGCGTAGGAATTAATCCCGTTTTCCAGCAGGTAGTAGCTTCTACGCATGCTCAGTCCCACGCGTGACACTACACATGCGCAGTTACCTCTGAGGTGTTTAGGTGTCCGTACGCGTAGGAGTTAATCCCATCTTCCAACAGGTATCTCTTATCACCAAAGCATGAGAGTGACACCTTATTAATTTCATAACTACCCAGCTTATGTTTTACACTTCGGATTGTTTTCATTTTTTGAAACATTTGTTTCTTACCAAATAATGTGTCTTTGTAGTTTTCATGTCTGATTTGTTTCTTAGTGACACTCTTTTTAATTCCCTTCGCGGTTTTGCCACCTGCTCCGTTGTCTTTTAAATACGAATACATTTTACTTCTGAGACCAACGAACTCAACTATAGGAACGCCAGCCGCTTCGTCCTTCATCTTCCCAATGACTTTTTTGTTCGAATTGTTGTAGTAAGGTGAGCTCTCTGAATAGTCCGAGTTATCGAAAATATTTTTATCAGCCCAGAAGTCTTTATAAACGTCTTCTGTTTCTATCTCATATGTCAGGCTGTCCGTATCTGTAAACAACAACTTAGCATTATTTTTATATTTCTTTAACATATAGTTGTAATGGAAATCGTACATCAATACCTTCGATAGATCCAGAATACACATACCAACATAAGCCGGTCGGTTCAACGTCAGGACTTCCTTAATTTTATGAACGGCAACCAGGTTTTCATTGAATATTTTGGCGGACACGAAGGTTGGGTTGGAAGTCAGCTTTAACAGCTTTTCTTCACTGGTGACCAACCGGACGTCTACACGCTTTCTCAGGTTCTCCATTGTTTTACCGAAAACGCTGTTGTTCATCAGCTTGAAGAAGTCCTTTTCAAAGGCGTTCCTGGCGGCAGTTTTCTTCACCGTGTTGAAGTCGATGTACTGCTTCAGCCAAGCCGACTGATTGAACAACAAAACTCGATGGACTTTCTTCACCCTCATCCCAAGCCTAACGTACAGCTGCAGGTTTCTGTAGTGGACGACATACCTTTCCTTCCCCATCAGGTTGGTTACCAACTTACTGACACCACCAACACTGACACCGAACTTCCTCTTAATCTTAGAACAGTACTCAGACAGCATATCTTCCCGTATTTCCATCTTTTCGGGGGCTAATGGGTAGTCGTTGTGTAGATCGTGGAGTTCAGATGGATATTCAAGATCAACCTCAAGTATCATTCCAGTCCGACTGTCATTCTCCGGAAGTTCCCAGGCTAGGTTTTTCAGCTTAGATTCACTCATCCACCTGAATCCACCAGTTGGGAGGCACTGACTCATAGCCCAACCATACAGATTGTTAGCATCCAGGTACATTATATACTTCACAACCTCGTCCTCACTGTACCCCTTCATGTATGGGTTGTTTGCTTTCCCATATCTGTTGGCTATATAACTGACCCCACCTCTCATTCCCTTCTCAATGAACTGGAACATGTCGATGTCAGTCATCAGCTCCAGCTCAATCCCAGTCATTTTCAGCATAGCGTCCTAGGCCAACCCCGGTGAGGTGAAATAGTGACAGGGGTCCAGCTTGTAGTACTGAACACAAGTCTTCCTAAAGTTCTCAAAGACGTCAGATAACAACAGCACATCCGATTTCAGGTACACATCATGGTAGTCCCTCATCGTTTTCATTTCAAACTCTCTCCAGACCTCCAAAACATGGGAATACTGTTTGTCAGTTATCGGTTCATCATTCAGCACACTATAAAACTTATCCTTCGGAGGCAACTCTGTTTCCTCAAACCGATTGAAGCTATCCATGTAGTCATAAGGATAAACACCTTTTGCCCTCATAAGATACAATCGGTCACCAAACTCCTCAGCTGTGTACTTGAAGGCGTCAGCCGGTAAGTTCCCAACCAACCTGTCCAATGAGCTACTCATAAACTGAAGACTGTCTAGAAACACAAGGTTTTTACCTAACATGAAGGCCATGTACTTCTCCATATTATTCGGTATGACATTAATCTCCTGTCCGAACTTTCCGATTTCTCCCATGATGAGATGACTATCATAACCCCTCAGGTTGTGTAAGATGACTGGTATCTTATCAGTCATTCTGTGATTTCTGTTACAAAGCTGATGGGCCGATCCTCTGTACCTTCCTGTCACACGACAGTGGTCCCGGACCTTAACGTCTTCTGCTATGTACTCCAGACCACAGATATGACACCTTATAGCGTCTCTAAAGTCTACCCTGTCGGAATCAGTTAAAACCATGTTCTGGTTGAAGTGATCTTTTTTTGTTTTCTCACAATACTCCACTTGTTCCAACATCTTTCCGATGAACTTGTTGACAGCACCTGGACCTCTATGCACCTGAACGGGTTTACTATATCTATCGTCATAACAACAGACAACCTTATACCCATAACCACAATCAGTATGTCTCTGATACTTCTCCATGTACGGTTTCTTATCTTTCTCCTCCCGGTCTGACCCCAACACCTTCGGTCTGTCGACCTTCTCCGTGATTGCCTCGAAGTCAGCGTACACAACAAACGGAACGTTTAGCTGTTTGTGGAAATTACTATACTTCAACACGTTCTTACCGGGGTCAGGCATCCTAACAGCCTGTTTACCGTTTACACTGATACACACAACCTTATGCCTACCCAAAACCTCCGCTGAGCTGAAACACTGGAGGCAGTAAACACAGTAGTGTTTTTTCTCCCTATGCCTCGTCTTATTATACATGAACCTATCAAAGTCCTTGATGAGGACGTAATGTTTGTTGTTTCCGTTGGTTATAATCAGGAGGTTCATGAGGTCGGTGAACCTTTCCTCTGATACGTAAACCGGAAAGGTTGACCCGTCTTCATAACCAAAGACGTTGATACGTATCTCATTCTGTATTTCCACCCGGTTGTACTGTTTTTGAGTTACAGGGAAGCTGATTCTACCATAATCCAAGTCGTTAACGTGGTCTTGGTACTTAGATACCCTTTGTGGGTTTCTTGTGACAGGAAACTTATGAGCCAGATGACACCACATAAAACACCTATCATCATTATTTTTAACGTTGATCAGCCCCTTCCGACTATTCCTCAATTCCTTAGGGAGGTCAACATACGACGAACCTTCCAGTGGACTGTACACAGTCAGATTGATGTAGTGACCGTCGACTGAGTTTACTGTCCAGCCGGATCCCTCGCTTATCCACCGGGCTATCCTAGCCACCACCTCCTCATTCGCGGGGTCAACGTCCTGACCAATCTCATTACCGTTGATTATAGTCTTGATGTGGCTGTTGAAGTGAGCCGTCTTATAAGTTCTCCCACCAGACACCTCCTTTTCAAGCGTTACAACCAGCGTTTCAGCGAACTTCAACCCCCTCATCTCGGCCAACTCCCGACGTAGTAACCATACCACATCATTCCTGAGGGCGTTTACCTGTTCCAATGGATACTGACTCACCACAGCACAACTGAATGACTTAGACAGAGCCTTGAGGGGTAAGACCAACTGATTTATGTCATAACCGATTAGTCTCTCGTAGAGACGGAGGTCTTCGTCGGAATAGTCGTCGTCCTGGTGGATCATGGCATCTGGGTCCATCGTTATAACAGGGGTGGTCACATCCCATTAGGTGTCGTCCCAACCACTCGGTGTAGAACTTGTCCGAAGTCTGCTCCCAACCAAGTTCCTTATACACAACCCCAAACAGATTGTTATCAGACAGATCCTTCGTTTTCCCCTTTTTAAGGTCCTTCAAGCTACTCAATAACTCAATCCCTCTTCTTGAGCACAGTCTGATGATGTAATAATTGTATCTGGATAGGTTACGACCTCTTATCAGACCCTTTCTGTCCATCACTTGGAGGACCTTGGAAAAGTCGGCTAAAACAATATCAACGGCTGTATGCCTGACAACTCTGGTGAGTCTTTTCCTCATCCAATGATTTCTCGAATGCTCACTTCTATGACCAACAGCCGCCCGATATCTCCCGACAACATACCCATATTCTGTCTCACCACATTCTGGACACGAATACATCTCAGTGCTCACCCTCACACGAAATCTGGAACAATCCCCACACCACAGTTTCGTACTACATCTGGGTGGATCCCAGGTCGGGGGTGTTAACTCAATCCCCATCTGCTCACAGACCCATTCAACGCTTGAAGACGGTAAATCCTTCAGCCCTTTTGGTAAGTCCGACCAGGAAACAGACATTATAACTAAACCCTAACAAATCCCCTTAACCCCTACAAAACAAACCTAGACATCAGATACCCACCAACCAGACCAACAGACCCAATGAATAGGGTCTGATACTCTTTCATCTCACCCGATGGCTTGTAATAGTCAGACAACTCAGGCTTTGGCTGGGACAACCCAACGGCCTCAACCTGCCTTAACCTATCCTTCAGCAGATCCAGAGCGTGATTCGTTGTGTTGATGTCAGCGTTGGCGTCAGACAACTCCTGTCTTAACCTCTGTATCCTATCCTTCCTATCCACTTCACTCTCGTACCATTTCTCCCTCGCTTTAGCCAGCTGCTCAAGGGCGTGATTGTGTCTCTTAATCTCAGCTTCATATCCGCTGTGATTTAACTTTGAAAACAGGAATCCAGCACCTGCGAAGGCCAAGGCGTTAAACAGTCCACCAGCAACTACACTAGCCATATATATAACTAGAGATAATACACTTCGTTACAAAGATCCGATAATAGAATGGATATCACATCTTTTCCAATACGGAATTCTGATTAGGTAATGCCCGTTGTTCTTGGCGTACTCGTCTTTCATCCGATCGTGTCTCTTCTGTACCCTAAAGCGCCTCTCTGCCTCTTCCTGAGTTACCTTACCCGACCAGGTGAAAGGGTGATAATGTTGTTCACCATCATACTCAATCAGTATGAAAACGCCATCATCCAGAGGTATCGCGAAGTCATACCTCAAGAGGCCACCACCCAACCCCACTAACCCATCAAAAGTCTTCTCCCTAACCGCCTCAATTTTGTTAGCGCGTAAAGCATTCTGTACGTCTTTCTCTCCCCTAGACATAGGGGGCAGCCAACGTGTCTCGGCCTCCATAATAACCACCGGATATGGGACTTTCTTAGGCTACTTAGGTTTTGAAAAAGGGTCAACCGGTAGGTACCCCTTCGATTGGGCATATTTAATCCCAACCGTACTAATTCCAACGGCTAGAGCCAGCTTGACGGTACCCTTTACAGACTCAGGAGTACCTAAAGGTTCCCTTAACACCTTCTTCGAAACCATGGAAATTGCCACAGCTCCACTTGTAATCAGGAGAGCGTCGTAGAGCTCGTTCAGCAGTTCTTTTCGGTCAGTGGTTGACATTATACTAACACATATTTCATTCATCGAAGGTGTCTAAAACCGGGGAAGTCCGAACGGGGTTCTGTGGCTCGGATCCTTCCATTACCCTCTCTTCATCAACGGTTTTCAGCCTCTGAACCTCCCTTCTCTCCTGCCTCATGGTGTAATAAAGTGAAGCCCCACCGATAATCAGTCCAACGGTTCCGATTATGTAGCCATAATAAGCTGACCAACCCCCACCAACCCCGAAGTCAACCGCCAACCGCTCCCTGGCTTTCCTCTCCTTGGCTGCCTTCGATATCTGAGCCAATCGTTTACCAGCAGCCACTCGTTTCGGATCCTTGACTCTCTCCGTCTTGACCGCTGATGTTATTTTAGGGACTTCCAAGGCTTTCTCAGATGTTTCGTCAGCCATCTATACACTAACCTATATTCCATCTGTAGGGAATCTGTAGGGAATCTGTCAGTTAATCTGTGGGGTCGTCTGTAGGAGTCTGTGAGGAATCCGCGAGGTCACCGGAAGGAATATCTGAGGCTGTTTGTATGGAGTCTGAGGTCGTCTGTAGGAATCTCTGAGACTGTCTTTAGGGAATCTGTGGGAATCTCTGGGGAGTCTGGGACTGTCGGCCAATAAACAACAGATTCAGTCACGTAGTACTCTCCCCTACGGTTTCTTCTAACACAATGTCTCATCACCCCGATAGCTCTTCTGAGGGCGTGGAAGATAATCAGTATGGGTCATCTAAGTCTCTTTGGAATCTTCATATAAAATACAGGACGTCTAGGACCGTACCGCACACCTGGGGTATAATGACCAACCCAAAGTTCGGTGCCCGACTGATCGCCCTCGACGGAAACATTGGTGTGGGGAAGACAACGTTCGTGAAACCATTCGCTAGGAGGAATGGTTACCATCTCATCGAAGAGCCAGTTGACGACAATCCATACCTAGAAAGGTTTTACGCTGACCCCGGGAGATGGACGTATGAGATGGAGACCTGGTTCCTCGGTGAGAGAATCGACGCCTACCTGAAAGCTCTGGAGTTAATCAACGAGGGGGAGAATGTGATTATAGAGCGAACACATCACAGCTGTCTGGTTTTCACTAAGAACTGTTGGCGTAATGGGTGGATAACCAGCAAACAGTTCTCTGAGTATTCCCAGGTCTTCCACTCACTAAACAATCTACTTCCAACCCCTGATGCCCTACTATTCCTAGAGGCCTCAGTTGACACCTGTCATAACCGAATGCTCAGGAGAGGTAGGGAATGTGAAGCCGGTGTAACTAAGGAGTACCTAGGGTGTATAGAGAGGTATATGGGGGAGATGACTGAGGACATAGCCCTTAATGGAACTAAGGTGATTACCCTAGATTGGGAAGACTTCGGTCCGGATGAGTCGGAGGTAGTCGGTACCCTCAATGGGATCCCTAATGGATTTCACGGTTGGATGGCTCGTGTGGGTGACCGAGACGTTTACATACCAGAGATAGTCAGAACCGTTAGCCAGGCCCGGCAGGCTCAGGTGAGTCATACCTTTTGTGATACCGTGTGATCATACTGTCGAAATGTGGACAGACCTCAGTCACAATGTCGTCGAGTACACGGACATCAGACAGGAAGACCGTTTCGTCGTAGGAAGCTCCGCGTAGGAAGCTTCTGATTTGTGTCAGAACCTTGTGATAGTTGATATGAGCGAATTCACAGTTCTCCAGTCTGCCAGGCATCCCCGACTTGGTCATATATCCCTGAATCAGAACGCCAGGACCGGCTATGGTCCCAAGGATTAACGGGTTAGCTGTAACACCACCGGCTATTCCCCCAATCACAGTCAACCCAATACTAACCGTCTCGATGATCATCTTCAGTCTTTTCAACCGAGTGTGTTTCCACTTGTAACAAGTCGCTAGCTTATGATAATACGAATAAAGTCTTTGTAGTTTGTCTACTTCAGCCGATTGGAGGTTTTTACCAACGTGGTTGAAGCTGATAACGCTTTTTCTTTTTTTCTTCATTCTAATTACAGGTCATATTCAGCCATGGTCCTGTTACAAATCTTTTCAATCTCAGGATCCCCCAGACGACCCTCTACGATCTTCATACCGTAAAAGTTGATGTCTGAGTAAAAACGTTTTAAGCTGTTTACCCCGAACACATTCAGATAAGGTTTCCCTATTTGTTCGGTGTCACACATAGTGTATGAGTCTCTCAATCTCTCACAATTTATCCTGACGTGTGACACTCTAAGCCCAGATAGCCAATGAGCAGATATCAAAATCTTCTTCCCAATGAACTTCGCTGGAATTGTGCACTCACGAAACCTAGACGGTGTCATCCCACTGAAGACCAGTTTGTTATTCACCCCAGCTTTAAACCCAAGGCTTTTACCTTCGTTAACACTGTCATTGGTAACAATTACCTCCCAGACATTCAACTTCGGTCTTACACTGTTTCTCTTTACCACAACGAAAACTGAGACATCGATGAACATGAATCTGGGTACGTTAGCGTGGAAGGCCGTTCTTATCGTCGTTTCAGGGTAAAGGAAGTGGTGAGAAGAGAGAGTGTTTAGCTGTGGGTTGATACTAGGGGGTCTCCAAAACATGGTTGAGTGGGCTTCGGTATCTCTGTCCTCTATGTAATCAACAAAGGGAGGGAGTTTGGAGACCGCGTTTTTACTTGATCTGGTTACGTTCAAGTCGAAGATGACCCTGTAGTCGGGGGTTTTTGTGTGAGCTTTTAGTTTATCGCTGAGTTGTTTATTGGTGATTGGTCTGTTGTAACCATAAAACAGACTCATATACTATAGGACGTATTTACTAAACAGATACCCAGACACAGCTGTTAGGACCAATAGGATTCCCAACTCATTGTCTGGCTTTGGTTGTCTGTCAGGTGTGTGGACGGTTGGTTTGTCAGGTGTATGGACGGTTGGTCTGTCAGGTGTATGAGCGGCTGATCTGTCGTCTAGTGTTTCCAGATGTGGACCGCTTTCCTGATGTAGCTTCTTTGGCTGTTTGTGAACACCCTGATAATTGACTTCAGAATTAATACCAAACTTCATACCCTCCGACGCACGCCTGAGTAAGTTGTATTCTATAATTTTCTCCTTCAGTATCGTCAGTGAGCCCGGTACTAACCACGTGTCAGGACTTATGGCTAGGTTCTGGGTGACGTTAGTATCTGATATTGCCCTGTTCATATTCAGAATCCAGGTACTAACGGAATAGTTAACAATAGCATCCTCCACAAGGACTCTGAATTCCTGCTGTGTTTCGAGACTGCCAGCACCTTTGTTAACAATGCTGATCCTTGTTTTAGCCTGTGAACCAAGAACGGCGTGGACATAAGCCTCGATGGACTCATTCAGATACTGTAGACCTACTCTGGTGAAACCATTTGTCTGTAAAGGGATGAACCTTCTGTAGTGTGTCTTATAATCGCTATTGAGACGCCACATCCACTCATGGAATGGATGGTTGTATTTGAAACCAGAGTGAGGATTAATCAGAAACTTTTTTTCTCTGGGTATGTTCGCCATGTTGTCAATCACATCGTGTCCGACGCCAAACTCTCTCATTAGGTCACTCCTCTTTTCCGTTATGAGACGTCTTAGTATACGTCGCGTTGTGAAATAGAGGTGGAAACGCATGATAGAGGTAACCACTGGATACACATCGTCTGAGAATTTTAGGTGTTCTACCCCAACGCCACAGCAATACGAACTGAGGTAGACAGCAAAGATGAGCTGGTAATAAGGCTCATTGTTATTCCACCATACCGCGATATCCGTCCGACTACCTGGGTTCAGAACTGGTAATTTTGCTATAAAAAAGTCCTCACCGTTAACATAAATCCTGAAATTGTTAAGGTCGTAGTCTATGGCGTTGTCTGATAGATACGTAAACTTCGAGAAGTCATATTTCCCCTCAATGTCCCTCTTCCAGTGTCGTTTACCCTGAACTTTCTGTACTGTACCACCACCGAGCCATATCTTCGGAAATCTGGGTGGTGGTTTATTTATTGTTAAATACTTGGTGTAGTTTTTGTTGTTCTTAAAATCTAAATCGCCAGTGTAGATGTATGAGTCACCGATAGGTCCGAAGAACACACCAGGTTCTGACTGACCGAAGACTGAATCAGTTATGAACTTAGTTCTATCGGCGTATGGATATTTGATGAAAAACTCTCTTAAGGTCTTACCCATATATCATAGGTTAGGTTATATGGACGCGGACGTCGGGCTAGAACAGGAACTGAGAGATATTTACTACAATCCGAAAACAGGGTATCAGTCAGCTGAACGGTTGTATCAGAAAGCATTGGAGGAAGGTTTTGATGTGAGTAGGAAGGCGGTAAGGGATTGGCTGAAAACACAAGACACATACACGAGGTATAGGCCGGTTGTGAGGAGGCATAAGTTCAGACAGACGTTCGTTAGCCACCTCGGTGAGCAGATACAGATGGTTGATATGGGAAAGTACAAGAACCAGAACAAAGGGTATTACTGGATTCTGACGGCTGTTGAGATTTTGAGTAGGTACGCTTTCGCCATCCCCGTTTACAGGAAGGACACGAAAAACATGACCGGGGCTGTGGATAAGCTGTTGGAACAGTTCAGAGATCGATTTGGTGACTACCCCGACCTGGCTCAGTTTGACGATGGAAAGGAGTTTTATAACGTTGGTGTGAAAGACCTGAAGGAACGTGGTGTTGAGTACTTCAGTACGTTTTCGGACAAGAAAGCAGCAATTGTCGAACGGTTTAACAGAACACTTAAGACTACTATGTGGAAGTATTTCTACACCAAGGGGACTTATAGGTGGATTGATGTCTTGGACGACCTCGTTGAGGGTTATAACAATACAAAACATAGTGTCGTTATGCTGAAGCCTAAGGACGTCAATAAGTCAAACGAGAATCAGGTTTGGAATACGTTGTTTGGTCATCATTTTGGTGATCATCCTTTACCCAAGTTCCGGGTTGGAGACACTGTAAGGGTGTCAAAGTATAGAAGTATATTTACAAAAGGTTATGAAGCTAACTTCACTGAGGAAATCTTCAGGATTACGAAGGTCATCCGTGGTGATCCAAACGTTTACGAAATAGAGGACGCTGAGGGTGAACCGATTATTGGGAAGTTCTATGAGGAAGAGCTGTCGCCGGTGGATAAGAAGGATGACGTTTATAGGGTGGAGAAGGTATTGAGGAGGAAGAAAGTCGCGGGAAAGAAGATGGTGTTGGTCAAGTGGTTGGGTTATGACAGTAGACACAACTCGTGGATACCTGAAAGTGACGTACAAAACCTGGGTTAATATATACTCTGAGGATGAGGTTAACATTGTTCATTGAAAACGGTGAGAAGACTGTCTACTTCGAACAACCTATCATGGTGATAAGTCCGAAACCACAAATAATGCTGAAGAAAGCGACGGTATACTGGAACTATAACAACGTAAGGGGGTATGAAAACAACTCAGTGTCGTTTAACGGTAAGAAGGCGTACGCTATTGAAGGTTATCTAAACACGATAGAGACGTTTACTAAATCCACAGTGGAGGCGGATGGTGGGACAGTTGAGTTCGGAAAGAACATCCCTTATGGAACCTCTAGAATAAAGACGTCGGGGAAGTTAGAATTTGGAAAGATGGGTCTTCTTTTAGAGTTCAATGAAAACGATGTGATAACTAGTGGTGGGTGGACGAATAGTCCGAATCAGGTGGACATTCATTAATAGGACTGAGGTATGTCAGGATCTCGTGCGATGCTGTTGAGAGTGAGAAAAGTCTGGACAATGGGAGGAGGAGTAATCTGATTGGTACTCTTCCGATAACCTCTGAACAGAGTCTGAAAGAGAGCGTACAGCACTACACAGACATTGAGTCGAAAGCTGAGATTCGTAAGGGTGTTTATGGTAAGATGACCTTTAGGGTTCGGGGGAACAATGATCATTCAGTAGGTCGACCGACTGGGATTGGAGCTGTTCTGCTTGAGCTGTACATAGGTTAGTATATAATGGCTGAAGGGAGAGAAAACCTCGAAATGAATGATCTTAACAAAGATGAAAAAAGGGTAGAGGGTGGAGAAGATACCGGCGAAACAAGCTTCACCGATGGAGATTAGAGAAGAAGACTGGACGATCTGATAGGCCGCCCCACGTTAGGTTCAGATGACACAACCCGCGTAGCAGATGGAGATATCCCTAATGCCAGACGTGATGCTGGAGCGATGAAGAGGTCCGACATAGCTGGTAAAAAGCGAGGCTTTCTCGAGGCTTTTGGTGTTGAAGTAAATGTGGGGGATGGTGAAGAATCTGAAGACCTGATAAAACGAACTAAGTTTGATTTTGGTAAGGATAAAAAGGTTATCGGAGTGTGGTACGACAAAAAAAAAGTTTATGTACGTAGGAAAGATGGTGGAATTAGACGTAGTAAAGATAAAACAAATAAGAAAGCCCTCGGAGATTTATGGGAACATATAAGGAAAGCTGAAGTTGAGCATTCCAAAACATTCGCAGGAGCTGTCGAGAAGGTTAACAATGACCCTACAACCTCTCAGGAAGTCGTGGATGATATAGCCTCACAAGTCATCTCAGAGAGTGAAAGTATGCTTGAGGGAAGTGTGGGGGACCTACAAGAACAGGCTAGAGAAATCCTAACTGAGCAGGAAGTAAGAGAATTCATTGGAATGCTCGAACCACAGGGTACAAGTGCAGAAAAAATTGGGCTTCTTGAAACAGAAGTCAGATACTACAGAGAAAAAGCAATTGATGAAGAAGATCCCCGTAAGAGGCAGCTGTATGAAAAATTCAGCGAAGTGGCGGAAATGAAGGCAGACACAATAAGAATTAGGATTGGTGATGCCCCCCAACATATTGATGTTTTGTCTATCTTAGAAAATGAGGTGGAAAACAATGACCTGAATAGGTTGGAACGTTTTAAGAAGTGGGCTAGGGAGAATATGGTTGGCCTGTCTGCTATAGCCATCACCATAGCTGGGATTGTAACCACAGTAGTTGTTGCTGCTAGAAAGGCTGTCTCGATGGAAGCGAGGGCCGTCGGTGGTTTCGCTAAGGCACTCGCTAACCTGGGTAAGAAGCTGGGACCTCTGTTGGCACCACTGTTCAGTTTAGTAGCACAGGCTCTGACTTGGGGAGCAAAAGGAATAGCGTGGTTAGCCAACAATCTATGGGTTCTTGCCATAGCTATGACGTGGTTATTGTATGACTACTGGAAAAACAGAAAAAACAGAAAATAAAATCTGTTATGTAGTATATGACCAACAGAAGTCAGACAGAGCTGTTACCTGGATTCAGACGGGCGAAGATGTCGGAAATCAAGGGAAGCAGAACAAGACATACGATCACCATGAATCCCAACAAAGTCAACCCTGGTGAGGACCTCTACATCGACATACCAAAGCTAAAACCTGATAGCTGTTTGGTCCCGGGTAGTTTTCACTTATTGTTCGACTTTAAGAACATGAACACCAAGTCGTGGTTCCTAAACAATCTCTCCAGGCTTCTGGTTGAGAGGCTGGTCGTCAAGTTAGCCGGCGAGACTGTTTACGACAATACAGGTGAAAGTGTCTTCGGTGTGTACAGGGATCTCTGGCTACCAAAGAGTGTGAGGAATCAGATGGTTGGATATGGAATTGGTCCAGAGAACTTGAGAAAGCTGATGTCTAAGGACGACAGTGGGGCTTCCTCCGGGGACGCTGAGAAGGTAGCTGACGCTCTGATGCTCACAATCCATGGGACGAAGCTGAGGGTGAGATTGGATAAGATCCTCGGGGACCATGGACTATATGCTCCCTTTGAGATGTACAACAACTTCCGCTATGTCATTACATTACCAAAGGCAAGTGATGTTATGGTGGCCCAGTCAAGTGAGGCTGTTGATGGGTACACACTGGAAAACCTTGAACTGGAGTATGAGACTATTGATAACACCGACATCGCCAGTGAAATAACGTCGCTGTACACAGCTGGTCGGTCGTTGTCCTACGAACACGTCACGTTGATGAAGTCAACTGAATGGGCGGCTGGATCAACCCTGATCAACGAACACATTAACCTCCCACGAAAGTCTATGAAAGGAATCGTGATGATGTTCACAAATAAGACCCGAACTGATAGTGAGGAATACGTCTATCCAAACATCGAAAGTGTTAAGCTAACAATTGAGGGTGTACCCAACGCTGTCTTCAGTCAGGGGATCCCAAAAAGTCGGTTCTATGATGAGGCTAAAAGACTGTTTGGTGGGAAGGAAAACACGGATCAGTTTATGACAATCCAGAAGTTCTATAAGGACGCTTTCGCTCTGGCGATTGATTTGAGAAGTATTGAGGATCGTGATAGTGTCGGGATTGGAAAAAGGATCGTTAACACACAGTCTGGGGTCTTCATTGAGATTACCAAAAAGGTGACTGTGGCTGATGTAGTCTGCCGAATCTTTGTGTTGAGTGATGGTTTGGTAAATATGGTAAACAAAAACCTAAAATCAATTCAGTATTAAATGGATCACCCATTCAATATGTTGGTCGTTGGTATGACAGCCTGTGGGAAAACCTGGTATCTTCTGAAGATGTTAGAAGATGAATACTTCAGGTTCTTCGACTACATCGTTCTGCTCTGCCCAACGTTCAGCTGAAATAAAACCTACACCACCTGGAAATACACCTCCGACCCTGACTTCATCGCTGTGGATTGTAGTCAGGACGACGTTGAAATTGTACTAGAGTATATTGTTAGGATATTCAGAGGTTCCAAAACACTGATAGTCCTCGACGACTGTGCCAGTGGACAACCCGTAAAGAACAGAACAAGTGAGTTGGTTAAATTAGCCTTCAGCGCTCGACACTACAATCTCTGAACTATCGTAATCACACAACAGCTAACGGCTATCACAAAACCTTATAGGGAGAATATCAGTAAGTTGGTAACGTTCTACAACCCCAACAAAACCGATATGAAGGTCATCACTGATGACTACCTGGGTGGCTTAGACCGTAATGAGGTTATGGGGGTAACTGAAAAGTTAAAAGAAAACAAATACGCTAGACTTGAGGTTATGTTAAGGCATCCGTACGCGTATAAGGTGGTCATCCCAAAATCTGGTTCGTAGTAAGATGGCCGAAAAGAAAACTAAAACGGTGAGAGTTGGGGAAAAAATCAAGGTATCTGCTGGGGAACCAGCTGAGGTATCTGTTGAAGAGCTAGAAACGGGAATACCTACTGAAATCCCCAACCTCGTCGATGAGCTCGTCAATGATCTAAAAAAGACTGAGAAAACCGACCCAGTGTCCCCACCAACTGATGACACCAATAGTAAGAGAAGTGAGCTAATAAAACTATCAGAGGATGGTGAAATAACTCAGTCAGTTGGCTACATCAGAAAAGCGTCGGTAAAGGTTGTGGATAAGCTATACGCTGAATACGAGGCTAGAAGGATGGAAAGAGCTAATGAATTCCTGACTGATATGCTAATCAGTAGATTCTCTAATGTTCTCGGTGGTTTGGACGCTGTAGAAAGCTCTGAGGAGCTAGACAATGAATTACAAAAAGACAAACTGTTAAAGAGTGACGTTGGTAAAGTTGTAGCCATGATCACACCGTATATACCATGTCTCGGACTGCTATCCGGAGGTATAACTGTGGGAAAACATGTGTACCAACACAAAACAAAACTATCTGAGCAGAAATCGGGGAGTAAGTGAAGTGTGTGTCAAAACCAAAACCTTGATCGCTTTGGGGCGTTTTTAGAAAAATCGGGTCTGCCGTACTTCCCAAAACCCATTTTCCCGTCTGGTTATACTTTGAAAAGTGGAAAAAAAAGTTACCCCTTTCAAACATACTTTCCCGTTAAATTCCAACATTCTGGCGCTGTTTTTGGCGAAAAAAAAAAAGTGTGCTGGTACCCCCAAGTCCTATACTACAAGAGGTGTTATGCATTAATTGGTATATTGAGTTTACGTTACCAAAGGGTCTGTAAGGTTCGTGTGCAGTAAATAAAATCATGTTATCTGTGTAAACCGACTGGATGCTCAATATATTTTTGTCTTAATTAATAAATTAATAACACGCAATAGTTATTATTCATCGATTTCCAAACGTACCCGTTAAAGAGCCAAAAGCGTATATTGTACGCGATTCGATTCATGCATATGGCACTCTTACCTCTGCCAGATTTTCAAAATATTGGTTAGCAATTGTGCCATGTTCATGTTGAATCTGCTGCATACCCATTATGAACAACTGCAGTGAACTTTTATTAGATGCTGTACGCATCTTGTGGTTTATCCAAGCATTTGTAAACTTTTCCAGCATTTCGTTTATGATTGGCTTGTAAATTGCATGTAAGCAAAACAGATGGCGTTCATTGTCGGGATCTAACAGTCCTTGAGCCTCAATAATCATGAATAGGTCATAAAATAAAGAAAGAACAGCCTGATAAACATCCCTCCACAGACACTCAATTCTTGAGTTGTGCACGCTGCGACCAGTGATGTAACTCCCACGTCCTGGCCCCCTTGCTGGATGGTTGAGCATGTAACGCGCAACATCTCGATTCTCTACACCCATATCGCCTCTTTCTCTCGACGGGAGCCCCCATTTTTCTACAGCCTCTTCAAACTGTCTCATTACTGTGGCAGATGTGTTGTCCACACTACATGCTAGGTAGGCAATTACACGGCTGTAGCCATCGATGCACCCATGGACAACGAAACGCCACCTGTATTAAATGAAAAAGAAATGTCATTAGAGAAACAAGGGTAGAATTTATTTATTCTAGCTGGACTCGTTTATCGGCATTTTCTTCGGAATATGTATTATCTTAAATGCAATTGTGTTACCTGACGAGCTTATGATTTCCATCCATGTGCCAAAGTGATAAAGGTGAATGGACTTTATAAACTCGCCTTTGTATGGCATTAATTGCTCGAAGCCTCCTTCCTACTGGAACTACCCGTTTGACAGATTCTCGGAGTCTTCTTCTCTGAACCCGGATTCCTTGCGAGACTAGCTCTCCTTCTATCGTCTTCATTCCTGGACATTAAGATAATAAGATGCGATTAGTATAAAGCTACAGTTCTCGAAATAAAGATTTAAGATTAATTGGGATTGGGAATAGAAGTGATCAGTGATAAAACAGCAGCAATTACTACTATTAATGTTTTTTTTTAATTTATTGGCAATAAAGGACAATTGATTGAGCAATTACTGTATATTAACAACACTTCTCGTATCATGTGACTTTGAAAAGCGCAACGTCTACAAGTATACCAGTATCAGTGGGGATGAAGGATAACCACATTTTTCTAGCAAATAATCCTCACATGACATACCTGATCTTGGAAAATGCGCAATAATACGTTGGGTGTAGGCATCAAGAGAACGGTCATCGATGTCACTGAATCCTTGCTCATTGGTTAAATTAAACTCGGCAAAGCGGTTTTCTACAGTGCGTTTACTAACACCGAGCATTAACGCCATATCTTGTTGTGTAAACCCATTGTCTATATATAAGAAAGGATACAGATATTCAGTTTAACGCGCACTTCTACGCATATCGTGCATTTCAACAACAGAAGAAGACTCTTGAACGGTAGTTACGTATTCTTTCCACACACACACACACACACACACACACACACACACACACACACACACACACACACACACACACACACACACACACATATATATATATATATATATATATATATATATTTTCGCTTACCTCAAAAGTCTGCAACAGGCTGTTTCATCTAAAAAAGAATCTTCAGGCAGATGACAATTTTCGAAAACAGGGGGTGCTTATATCCTTCCTGCCGGAACGTGGGAGTGTGGGGGCGAAACAATACATGCATTCATGGCTTTTGTTGCGCTGTTTGCGCGGAATTTATTTCGATGACGACATTGACTGATAATTTCTGCTCTTTTGTTGAGTAAACAATTCTTGTTTTTATCTTTCAAAATATAAATTTTTTCTTCTAAACATAAATTACATCGTTTTGAACCTCCCGTGCACGAAATAGAATGTTTTAAAATTTGCCAATTAATACTAAAATCCTTATTGTTTTCTTTCAATGCCCAAATATATTTCGAAAGTTCGGTGTCGTTTGCATGCTTTTTATGCTGAGAAGATTTAGTGTGGTTGGCCAATCGCTCTTTGAATGTGGTTGAAGTCATGCCAATGTAATTCTTGATCGTGTTTGTGTTGTTTACTGTGACTGTTGCTTTGTATACTATGTCCCTAGTCATGCATTGTTTTCTAAGTGGACAATTCGTGTTTTTCCTACAATTGCAACTGCTAGTGTCCTTATCCTGTGGCATGTTATTCCTAGATATGTGTGCATTGTGTTTAGTGATTATTGACTTAACATTGTTCATGCAGCTGTAACTTACTTTGACTGTGTTTCTGTTAAAAATCTTATGGAGCTTGTGGTGTGGTGGGAAGTGCTTGTCAATTAGGTTTAGGAAATTACGTCCTATGTTTGTGCTTACACTCTTGCTAAAATGTGGGTTGAACCAAGTGATGTTGCGTTGCCTATTCCTGCGTGGTTGCTGTGCTGTGTGTTGAGTGTAGCTAAGATCATGATCAAAGTTGCTGTGCCTAAGTGCGTTCTGGTATATGGGTGCAGATTCCTGAAAAACTTGTTCATCTGATGAGAGAAGTGCAATGTGCTTGTTGATTGATGCAGGTAACTGTCTTGTGATGCTTGGTGGGTGGTTAGAGTGCTTATTTGTGTAAAGCGGATCGTCATTGGGCTTCCTATAGGGCCTATAATTTCCATTGTTAAGGTCGAAAGTTACATCTAAAAAGTTTACTATGCGTAAATTTGATTCGGCGGTAATTTTTAGGTCAAACTGCTCGAAAATTTTGTGGAGTTCTTTCCTTGTTTTGTCTGCTAAACGTGCTGATTTACTTTTTATAATAGCCAAACCGTCATCTCTATATAGGCCAATGCTTTCTTTGCCAAATTTCTTACTTAGGCGATTTAAAATGAAAAGGCCTAACTAACTCACAAACGTCCGCGCCGTCGAAACAACCCATGGTAACGTCAAACAAACTATTGCTATCTTTTTTTATCCATGAAATTCCGGTATTGAAAAGGAGAGGTTTTCTAGCGTGTTTTATTATTGAAATATTGTTTTCAGTTATAGTAGCCAAATTCGAAGCCCAAGATAATGCTTGGTCCAATAGTTTTTCAGAAATAGGCGGATAGAAATCGACAATGTCAAACGAAATAAAACTATGTCTGTCCTTATCTTTTATATTGCCAAACCACTCAATTACTTGTTTTGTATTTCTCCAATGATTTAAATTCACTTTTAGCGGGGTTAATTAATCGGCATTTTGGATTGTTTTCGAAATTTTCTTTGTGGTCTTTTAAAGATATAAATGCTGCGCGTTTTTTCATTTTTTCAATTTTGTCGCCGATTCCTAAACTGTTCGAAATTTCTTTTAGTTCCGAATCAATTTCATCTATAGTGTCCTCGGATCCATGCTTATATGTTTTTGTGATGTTGCCATGTAGGAGCTTGTTGTATGTGTCGAGCGGGGTTTCATAAATGTTCCTAGCTTTGTCTGCAAAAATGAAAATGTTGGGAGATGAATTAATTTTCTTTAAATCGGTAGCCAAACATTTCTAAAACTGGTTCGTATATGCCCGAAATTGTATATTTTCGATGAGTTTTATAAGGTCGTCTTCGAAAGGTTTTATTTCCGGAATAGAAGGTGTTTTGTTGGACGCAAGGCCGAAAGGGTTGTTTTGATTTTCTCTCTGTTTGTTTTTAAGAAAGAAATTGGCTTTCCATCTCATACGTTTTATTACACTTTCCACTTTTTCAATCAAAAGCGAATCCGGAAAACTAAGTAAGGTTATTTTGGACAAAATTAATTCCAATTTGAGACAAAAACTGAATTTAAATCAATGGAGAAATACAAAACAAGTAATTGAGTGGTTTGGCAATATAAAAGATAAGGACAGACATACTTTTATTTCGTTTGACATTGTCGATTTCTATCCGTCTATTTCTGAAAAACTATTGGACCAAGCATTATCTTGGGCTTCGAATTTGGCTACTATAACTGAAAACAATATTTCAATAATAAAACACGCTAGAAAATCTCTCCTTTTCAATACCGGAATTTCATGGATAAAAAAAGATAGCAATAGTTTGTTTGACGTTACCATGGGTTGTTTCGACGGTGCGGAAGTTTGTGAGTTAGTAGGCCTTTTCATTTTAAATCACCTAAGTAAGAAATTTGGCAAAGAAAGCATTGGCCTATATAGAGATGACGGTTTGGCTATTATAAAAAGTAAATCAGCACGTTTAGCAGACAAAACAAGGAAAGAACTCCACAAAATTTTCGAGCAGTTTGACCTAAAAATTACCGCCGAATCAAATTTACGCATAGTAAACTTTTTAGATGTAACTTTCGACCTTAACAATGGAAATTATAGGCCCTATAGGAAGCCCAATGACGATCCGCTTTACACAAATAAGCACTCTAACCACCCACCAAGCATCACAAGACAGT
This sequence comes from Corallium rubrum, assembly GCA_964035015.1. Taxonomy (NCBI): domain Eukaryota; kingdom Metazoa; phylum Cnidaria; class Anthozoa; order Scleralcyonacea; family Coralliidae; genus Corallium; species Corallium rubrum. The sequence continues at coordinate 140,472 of CAXIUP010000054.1, read as the reverse complement.
TACCTGCATCAATCAACAAGCGCATTGCACTTCTCTCATCAGATGAACAAGTTTTTCAGGAATCTGCACCCATATACCAGAACGCACTTAGGCACAGCAACTTTGATCATGATCTTAGCTACACTCAACACACAGCACAGCAACCACGCAGGAATAGGCAACACAACATCACTTGGTTCAACCCACCTTTTAGCAAGAGTGTAAGCACAAACATAGGACGTAATTTCCTAAACCTAATTGACAAGCACTTCCCACCACACCACAAGCTCCATAAGATTTTTAACAGAAACACAGTCAAAGTGAGTTACAGCTGCACGAACAATGTTAAGTCAATAATCACTAAGCACAATGCACACATATCTAGGAATAACATGCCACAGGATAAGGACACTAGCAGTTGCAATTGTAGGAAAAACACGAATTGTCCACTTAGAAAACAATGCATGACTAGGGACATTGTATACAAAGCAACAGTCACAGTAAACAACACAAACACGATCAAGAATTACATTGGCATGACTTCAACCACATTCAAAGAGCGATTGGCCAACTACACTAAATCTTTTCAGCATAAAAAGCATGCAAACGACACCGAACTTTCGAAATATATTTGGGCATTGAAAGAAAACAATAAGGATTTTAGTATTAATGGCAAATTTTAAAAAATTCTATTTCGTACACGGGAAGTTCAAAACGATGTAATTTATGTTGAGAAGAAAAATTTTATATTTTGAAAGATAAAAACAAGAATTGTTTACTCAACAAAAAAGCAGAAATTATCAGTCAATGTCGACATCGAAATAAATTCCGCGCAAACAGCGCAACAAAAGCCATGAATGCATGTATTGTTTCGCCCCCACACTCCCACGTTCCGGCAGGAAGGATATAAGCACCCCCTGTTTTCGAAAATTGTCATCTGCCTGAAGATTCTTTTTTAGATGAAACAGCCTGTTGCAGACTTTTGAGGTAAGCGAGAATCTATATTTGCTCTAACTATATGTTATCGAGCACTCTTTGCGTTTCGTAGACCAAAACCCACACGTATATATATATATATATAATTAAATATGGTATATTATAAGTAATATTGGGCATTTCACTCGATTACATAGCGTGTTCTAAAGATTTTGGGTGAAGGAAAATTCGAGTGTAGAATATATACATTTTAAGACCAAACCGGGACCAGTTGCGAAAAATGCAACTACACAGGCCTTCAATTCCGGCAGGAATTGAACCCACGACCTTGCGATTCTAGCAATGCTCTGACCACTGAGCCACGGAGGGCGTTGCATTACAACCTTATTATATACAGAACTCGCGATCACGCTCTCGGCAACGCCCTCCGTGGCTCAGTGGTCAGAGCATTGCACTAGAATCGCAAGTCGTGGGTTCAATTCCTGCCGGAAGGCCTGTGTAGTTGCATTTTTAAAATGTATATATTCTACACTCGAATTTTCCTTCACCAAAAATAATTAAATATGGAACTGTTTCCTGTTTCCACAGACACGACTACGACCGTTAATTTACAGCAAACTGGAAAAATTATTATGCCTCTCCTCTTAAACATTTGGATACAACTCTTGGAGCCTTCCACAAATTAAATGAAACAATATTATAACCCCGCTTATGCAACCGTTTACAAAACCTGTAAGATTACTTGCAGAGTCGAATTTCGCACAAAACACCACAAGATCATGACCTCCCCCATTTTTTGCCGCTCCCCCTCCGGCTTAGTAAATGAACTGTCTTTTTCCACTCTTGTAGCATCCAAGAAAAACATTCTTAACACACAAAGGCTTAAAGGGATATGGCAATAAAAATTATTTTTGTCCAATTTGTAAGAATATGTAGAAAAGTTAGAAAGTACGTTTACAGATTTTCATTAGCTGGCTTACTTTTTCAGATATTTGCGAACAAAAACACAAGCCGTCCGCCATCTTGTTTCACAATTAGATCTAATTAAGTGACGTCACAAGCAGGGTAAACATTGTAAAAATTGCAGTCAGTAGCGAAATGTCAGCTAAAATTCTTTTACATTGTTAGAGTTTCAATTTGAAATATATCAGATCAAAATACTTAAGATTTTGCATTAAAATACCTAGGAAATTAAGAAATGTTTAGACAAATTTTACCCTGCTTGTGACGTCATGCATATCTGACGATAGATATGCATATCCAAAATGGCGGATGGCGAGCGTATTCGTACGCAAATAATGCCGAATTTCTTAAAAAATAAAAGATCTAATGAAAATTTGTAAACGCACTTCATAACTATTCTTGATGTTCTTACAAATTAGACAAAAATAATTTTTATTGCCATATCCCTTTAAAGTGCAATGTACCCCAAACGTGATCTTTGGTGTTTTAATTAGATCACGCTGCTTACGAAAATGAACACCAAATTTTTGGCATAATAGCACCGCAAAAGTCACTTTTTGAGCTTTTGTTTTGGCACCAAACCGGGCAACCAAGTAGTCTGATAACTAGCGCTATGTCATGCAAAAACCAGAACATGCATTTGACAACACATCAAGCAAATCATACTGATTCTGAATTAAAAAAGGATTTTGACAAAAAAAAACATTGAAAGAAAGAATTTTTTGACTTAAAAAATGATTTCGACAAGGTGAAAACCAACAAATTTTTGAGATAATTTTTCACGTCATTCGTTCCAGATCTCCGTTTCACCCGGTTTGGTGCACTGCATGGCTCCCCAACTGGGGGCGTCTCACGTTTTCCAAAGGGGAAAAATAGCATTTTTATTTTAATTTTCGAATTTGCCTTATCAAAGTGCATCAGAATACCAAAAATCATTTTTGGGGTCCATTGCACTTTAAATGGACCAACATTAACTATTCTTAAATTTACCTCTAAAGAATAACAGTTCATCTTCTGAAATTGAAAATTTCGGTCTTCCCAGTCTCCTTTCGTCGCTAGCTGTTGGAGCTTGATATGGTTCATAACTTCTGTCCATTCCAATGCTTCTTTTTAGAAGATTAACCGCCTGATTTACTAGGTCAACAGCCTCAAGTGGTATACCATCGCATTTTCGCATTTTCGGCGAGGACCTCAAGTCTCATTGCGCACAACTCACGATCAACACGGCTTGACGCTACACTCAGCATCTGTATAACTTCTTCGATTGCATTTATCAGCTCTGCCTTAAACTGATCCATTAGACATACAGATAAAAATTGTGTTATTCTAAAAAAGGTGGGAAGTAAATCTTGCATATGCGTATTTCTAGTTAAAGTCTCGTCTTGAATGCAACGGTCCTTTTTATACATAAAAACTCAATAGTGGAAACATGAAAAATCAAACGTTGTTTCTTCGAATTTATGCCGGCAACAAAACCCTTTATGAAAGCGAGTGCATCTTAAGGTGGCTCCATACAGTTTCTTGAAAAATGGAAAATACAAAGTTTGAGAGTCCAAAACACGTACATAAACAATTCGGAAAAAGAATAAAACTAAATGCTATGCATAACTAAACAGTCTGACAATCAAAAACTGTTACAAAATAAATACCAAGAGTTGTTGCTATGGCAACAATGACGTTTCAAAATGGCTGCCAATTACCCTTCAAACTAATTTAATTCGAAAAAAACGTTGGTGACTCCCAATTTTGTTTTCATTAAAACTTTTCTTGAAGTATGAGTAATCAATAGGCCGTTTTTAAAAAAACTTCTGTAGAACGAATAATTTTTTTTCCGGAAAAATCATGTTTGTTAATTTTTTAAAAATTTCGTTCTACAGAATTTTTTAAAAATCGGCCTATTGATTGCATACTTCAAGGAAATGAAATTTTTAATGAAAAAAAAAATTGGGGGTCACCAAAGTTTTTTCCGAATTAAATTAGTTTGAAGGGTAATTGGCAGCCATTTTGAAACGTCATTGTTGCCATAGCAACCACTGTTGCTATTTATTTGGTAGCAGTTTTTGATTGTCAGACTGTTTAATTGCATAACATTTAGTTTTATTCTTTTTCCGAATTGTTTAATCACGTGTTTTGGACTCTCAAACTTGTATTTTCCATTTTTCAAGAAACTGTATGGAGCCACCTTAAGTTAAGTCATTAAATTATAGTATAGATTTAATACGCTTACGTACTTTTAGAGCCAGTTGGCAGAGGGATAAACAAAAATTGGGAGAAAAACTGTTTACGAGAGGCCAACATAGCCTCCTGCGCAGGCGTCTCTTGTGGGGTTTATAGGAAGTTTAGGCATTAGTTTTGATTTCAATCTAAATGATTGGGATACCTATGCAAAGTTTGATTAATATATGGGTTGTAAGTTCATGTCCAAAATAACCTGAGTACTTCATGAAAGCCTTACCCCAACACCCCCCTAATCCTAACCAATAAATTCGTGCATATTGGACATGGACTTATTACCAATATATGCCAGTTGTTGCCGAAATGCTCGCTGCCTACAGTGCCCAGTGGCCATACGTTTGGATATTTATCAAGGGAACAAATGTAACAATAACCATACGATTCGTAAATCTTCACTTCCCACAACTCTTCATTTCTTATCGTGTTCCTGTATTATAAACAAAACGCGATTTACATTCAATCATCCTATTAAACGCGTATAAAATTCAAATTTTATATGCACGTGCTTAGACAATAAGAATACTGCAAATAAGCGTATAAGTACCAGAGTATAAATCGTAATAGACATACCTTCTTTAGCAGAGTCTCAAATTACGAAATTGCCAAGAGAAATGCTTGAAAAGCGACAAATCAGTTTGTAATCCGACTCCGAGGATAAGAGGCTAAGAGCTGTTGAACCGTGATCAAATTACACACTAGGTCGAATCATTTCACGTTGCCTTCAATCGTTCGTTTCACATCAGATTGAATCGTTTCACATCAGATTGAATCATTTCACATCAGACTGAACCATTTCACATCAGATTGAATCATTTCACATCAGATTGAATCATTTCACGTTGCGTTGAATCATTTCACATCGCGTTGAATCATTTCACAACAACATGCGCCGTACTATGCCTGCCCATTTGTAGCAATATTCAATATTGTTACATTCATTCAATTTAATCCTAATATTCATTTAAATTTAATATAAATTTTCATTAAAATTTAATACTGAAAATATTCATTCAATTTAATCCTAATATTCATTTAAATTTAATATAAATATTCATTTAAATTTAATATAAATATATTCATTCAATTTAATATAAATATATTCATTCAATTTAATCCTAATATTCATTTAAATTTAATATAAATATATTCATTCAATTTAATCCTAATATTCATTTAAATTTAATATAAATATATTTATTCAATTTAATCCTAATATTCATTTAAATTTAATATAAATATATTCATTCAATTTAATCCTAATATTCATCTAAATTTAATATAAATATTCATTTAAATTTAATATAAATATATTCATTCAATTTAATCCTAATATTAATTTAAATTTAATATGAATATATTCATTCAATTTAATCCTAATATTCATTTAAATTTAATATAAATATATTCATTCAATTTAATCCTAATATTCACTTAAATTTAATCCTAACAATATTCAATGTTGATGACATTCATTTAATATTTGGGGGCTGGGGCGAGCGCTCAGTCGATTTGTTTTCGCGCTTGTGTGGAAGCACCGTGGTGGAAGTGGAACGCCAACATGGCCATGGCGACCACTTGAGAAGCTTTTTCTTGTCGTTTTCCTGGTATGTAGCTGTCGAGATGGAAAAAGAAACAATAACAAAAGCTGCTGAATTGCTCAAGCAGGCTTCCAGTATGCTGTTGTCGATCGATCAAAACCCTGCTGGAGGTGTCCAGACAAATGCTAATTCTAGATCGAACCATTCGAATCAGACTCGAGCTGTTGGACCTGGGACGTCCAACACCGTTTATAATAGTAGGAGCAGTGGCGCGGCGGCTACAGTGGTGCCTGAGCTGCGAGAAACATTGCAACGAGCTCGATCAATGATGGCTGCTAGTTCGGATGCTGGCTTATACAGGCGACTGAATAGAAATGAACGGTTGCGAGCTGCTTCAGGAAAATCTCCCTCAACCTCGAATGAATCAAGTAAGAACAAGAAGGAAAAAACAGCGCAAAGTTTAGAGAAAAAGCCTTTCGAATTTGCATTGCTTCGAGCAAATGAAGAAGACAGTGACGACGAGGAAGACGACACCTTAAGAAAAGACATTGTCATGAGCAGAGGTATGGTTACTTTGAATGATTCTGACACTGAGAAACTCATAAGGGATAAGTTTGTTTCTTCTTTGAAACCAAAATATCCTATGCTTGAAAAATCTGATTTTGAATTCGTTAAAGTGATCCACAAGAAGATAACTGTTCTTCAGCTGGACAAAAACACAGAATATAACTACAGTGTTGTGAAAAAATTGGCTGGGCAAGGTCTCTTATACATTCGGATGAAAAAAGCATTACAGTGCATTGTTAGTGGGGAGTTCCAAGAAGTTACTGACTCATTGCCATTCCCAGAAATACCACCTCCACTTCGACCACTTTCACCAATACCTCTAGTGACACTTGAACCAACAACTCAGCAACCTGGGATACCAGCAGCTCAGCCAGTTGCACCAACAATGCCAGCAGCACAACTGCCTTCATTTTTTTCAACAGTAATTAAAGAAATTCCACCTAATGTTACTGACCCAACAAAAATGTTACAGTACTTGCAGAAGAAAGTTTTGCTGGGCCGGGACCTAGATGTCAGTGATGAATCATCTCAGCTAAGTGGGGACACTAATTATATATCTGTAGATCGTGACAACATTTTGAAAACAACTTTTGAAGAGTTGAAAGATATAGCAGATCCAAGAGTTACCTTTGAAGTTCAGTTTTATGGGGAGGAAGCCCAAGATAGTGGAGGTCCCCGAAGGGAATGGATAAGACTTTGTAATCAACAAATACAAATGAAGTATTTTGAACATGGTCTCAAGGATCATCTGGCAAGTGACTATTATTTTGTTGGTCAAATGGCAGCAATAGCACTTCTCCAAAATGGCCAGTTGCCTGTGTACTTTCCAGAGTCTGTATTACAGGACATATTTACTGGTCCATTCCCAAGTCCATCGCCATGTGTTTCTAACATACAGAAAGGTCTGGACACTCTTGGAATCCATACTGTTGGTCAACAGTACCCACAATTCCTCCATCTGCTTAGACCATCTGCAAAGGCCAATTTATCAGTAAAGATGTTACTGCACCTATTGAAACCAAGATTTTCTGTCGAGGGATCAAACAACATGAAGTTTGAAAATAATGTGTATGCTCATTTTATCAAGTATGTAAGAGAAGTTGCTAGTGGTCGTAGAGTAACAAGCCTGGAAAACATTTTGGAGTTTGTTACTGGTGCTAGCGAGGAGCCCCTTCTTGGTTTTACAATTTTGCCATCAGTTGAATTTGTTGAAGCTACTTGTGGGTACAGACAACCAGCCTCTGATGATGGTGATGAAGAGGTATGATTTATAGAATATTTCTCTAAATGTACTCATTTATTACCGCAGTGCTAAAACCTATTTCTGATTTGAAACTTGGCCAACTTACATTTTGATCTCTACTTACTGAACATGTATTTATAGTTTACTACATGTAAATATTTGTGGGGAAACCAAGAAATGCAAAGACAGTGAGGATAATTTGCCCTGTTAGTGTAGTAACATGAACGTGCCCTTTTAACCTTCACTATTTTTTCACTAGCTGTGTCCATGATCCACTTGGAGGGAATTTGGCCCCTTTAATAGTTACATGTACACTTTAGCTCCCACCTTTCCCAAATTACAAGTAAATTGACAAAGCAATTAAAACAAATTGGTGTAACATACATTACAGTACACTTGTAAGCTCTGCTAGTGATTATTGCAAGTGTTTTGTTGGACATGTTTAATTGAAGTTATATACTCTCAGTCTCATAGTAATACATGTAATCTCGCTTAGATATCGTACGCTAGTCCTCTAGTTCTCCCGAACAAAACACCCAAAAATCAACTGCAACAACAACCGTTTTTCCCACCCAATCCCCTAATATATACACCGTCTCCTCAGTCACCTGACAAGTAGGCTACTTAACAGGACATGCCTCATTTTACATTGTATTTCTCCTCATCCCCCAAATGGGAAACCATTTAAAAAGACTGTGTCCATGTTTAATAACCTATTAGCAGTATATGTTTACTTAGACATGTTATATCCAACTCTTACAGGGTACTACAGAGAAGGAAAATGAGCCAGAGAAAAAGAAGCAAATTTATGCAGATTTTCTTCCCAAGTCTCACACATGCACGAACACGTTAAAGCTACCAAGAGAAACACATAGTCTCCATTTGCCTTCAGAAGATGCCCTGTTTAATCTTTATGACTATTCCTTTTTAAATAGTTATTTTGGGGTGGTTTAAATGGTTACATTAGTTCACTTTGACAATGCTATACCTTACATGTTATTGTTGTGACTTATTTCTAGAACTTTGATGTAGGTAACCTACAGCACAAAGAAAATGAGAACCTGTTGATTCTTTTGTTTCTAGTTTTGTTATTATTCATCTAAATAGGAAAGATATACTGTAACTATAAGTGTTACAAAATGATGATAAATACTGTGACAAAATAAATGTTTTTGTTCTTGCTGATGTTGTTGAGTGACAAGCAGTTTATAATGCTGGTGTTAACAATCAGTTTTTGAAAGAAATAGTATATCTAAATACCATAAACTTTTGAACTTGAGACCCCCCCCCAAAAAAAAACAAAAAAACAAAAAAAAACCTTCCAAATATATATATTTATTATTCGATTTATTTTTACATGTACATGTATCGTCCTTTTAACTGATTGAGGGACCACTATGTCACCATTAGCAGGAAATGTTTTGCAGCAAATAATATTTTGCTCATGCACATTACACTCAACTTCAGCAAATCTAAATCGCTCATTCAGCCAAGCTGCCAAGAAATGAGGGGGCATAATTACAGGTAAACAATGTCAAATAAAAAACAAATCGAATAATAAAACAATTATTGAACTTTGCTTTTCACAAAATAATCATGATTTGTCAGTGCCTTGTAGTTATATATATATATATATATATATATATAAAATCATTTTAACATATATAAACCCAGGGCTACTATTGAAGTTTATGGTAATGGTAATTTATGTTCTCTGTTCATTCTGCTCCATTATCTGCATAACATACTGCATGGCATCAATGTATACGTCCATTCCAAAACATGACGATAGTTTTAATGGATCAATAGATTGTGTGAGATGAATATTCAGCTCTTCCATATTTACTTGTGGCACATGGACTGGGGAAACTATAACACAGTCACTGTCTTCAAAGGGAGTAGGTCCATCTGGATCTTCACCATAAAATCTGATATCATCTGGATCATCATCAAGTCCTCCATTCACAAGTGGATTGTTTTGTTTTAACATCCCATTAATCCAACGTTGATTGGGGGACCAGTTGTGTTCTGTTGATAATGGATGATTATTGAAACCATGCATCCACTCATGTAGAGCATAATTTATTCTTTTTAAGAACACCCAATGTAACACAAACATGTTTATTGGCTTTTCCAAGTCTAGAAGACCTGTCTGTTCCATTGCATAAAATGTGTAGTAAAAGATGTAGCTGACACATCGGGAAACATCACGCCACAATCTTTCTATCCGCTGATTTCTGCATGATGATCCAGCGATGAAACTGCCTCTCCCCTGTCCACGAACAGCAACCATGGCATCACAAACTGCAACATTTTCTACTCCAAAATCTACCCTGATACGAGAAGGCCACAATCCACCATCCCGTTGTACAGCATCTTGAAAGAGAGACAAAACTGTTGTTGCGAGGTTATTTGTACTGCAATGAAAAAAGTTAATTCTTCTTGAGTAGCCGTCTACACAGCCATGGATGACAAATCCCCATCGAATGAGTGGGTGGCCATCCATGTGCCACAGTGAGTTGGGCCAGGGAACAAAGTACACTCGACAGGTGACAAGTGCACCCCAACGTAATGCTGTATTTCTGGGGTCCACCCTATTTAAGCCTTCTCTTATGCGCCTTCGCTGGATATTATATCCCAATGCCCTAAAATGACCCCTCAGGTAAGGTTCACCTGTAGTTGAACCATGTCGTGATATGTAGTCAGTGATAATTTCATCAATCTCTTGGTTACTAATGTTGCTAAACATCGTCAAGTTATGCAAGTTGTATTCTTTAATGCGACGCATCACTGTCCAACGAGATACCTTAAACATGGTGGCAATTTTTGTCCAGCTGAAGCCCAAACCTCTCAGTTCCTCCAAAAACTCGCATGGGATGACATATGGTGGTCGTCCAGGGCCTTGAGCTCGAACAGTGGAGACGGGCAAAGCTGACGGATACGTAGACTCTAACATTAGTTGATATCGCCAGAGTCTTTCATAAAGTTTTAAAAAAGCCGACTGCAAATTTTCCAATAAACGTTTGTCTTCCTCATTGACAGCACTCGCCAACTGCCCAATCCATTTAACTGTTGTATCCAGCAAGTTTAATTGCGTCAAAATACATGGATTTAGCTTACGTCCACCACTCTCAGTAACATGTATTTCACACAGGATTTCTTCTGTTATACTCAAGACGCTTTGAAGGAAGTCGTAGCACTCTATTCCTATCTGACGCTGATCTTCATCTTCCTCCAGACGCTGATCTTGATCTCCTTCCACGACCGCCATTTTGTATATTTTTGCGCTCGCCCCAGCCCCCAAATATTAAATGAATGTCATCAACATTGAATATTGTTAGGATTAAATTTAAATGAATATTAGGATTAAATTGAATGAATGAATATATACATTAAATTTAAATGAATATTAGGATTAAATTGAATGAATATATTTATATTAAATTTAAATGAATATTAGGATTAAATTGAATGAATGTATACATTAAATTTAAATGAATATTAGGATTAAATTGAATGAATATATTTATATTAAATTTAAATGAATATTAGGATTAAATTGAATGAATATATTTATATTAAATTTAAATGAATATTAGGATTAAATTGAATGAATATATTTATATTAAATTTAAATGAATATTTATATTAAATTTAAATTAATATTAGGATTAAATTGAATGAATATTTACATTAAATTTAAATGAATATTAGGATTAAATTTAATGAATATTTTCAATATTAAATTTGAATGAAAATTTATATTAAATTTAAATGAATATTAGGATTAAATTGAATGAATATAACAATATTGAATATTGCTACAAATGGGCAGGCATACCGTACCACATTTAATGATCAAATTACATAATACGTTGGGTCACTGAAACATGCGTTGCATCATTTCACATCAGATTGAATCATTTCACATCAGATTGAATCATTTCACATCAGATTGAATCATTTCACATCAGGTTGAATCATTTCACATCAGATTGAATCATTTCACATCAGATTGAATCATTTCACATCAGATTGAACCATTTCACATCAGATTGAATAATTTCACGTTGCTTTGAATCGTTTCACATCGCGTTGAATTATTTCACAACAACATGCGCCGTACCACATTTAATGATCAAATTACATAATACGTTGGGTCATTTCAGATTGCGTTGAACCATTTCACATCAGATTGAATCATTTCAGATTACATTTCACATCAAATTAAATCATTTCGCAACAGGTTGAATGATTTTACGTTAGCTTAAATCAACTGACGTGTTGTTGAACCATTTCACATTAGGTTGAACTATTTCACGACATGGCGAATGGTTATCAAACGGCATGAATTATTTCATAACTAGACGAATCATTTAACAATAGCTAGTCCAATCATTGTGCAACATGTTCAGTTATTTCACATTGTGAAGTTAAACCAATACAAAAGTAGTTGCATTACTTCACTGCGAACTGAATCATTTCATGTTAAGATGAATCATTTCATAACTTGGCCAGTCATATAACTACATGTTGTTCAATCATTTATATTTAGGATGAATCATTCCTGTTTGTGATAAGTCGTTTCAGTTTATATCAATTCATTTCACACATGTAGTATTTTTGGTGGTAACGGCCGCCCATAACGTTCTCTAATAAGTCATGATGCATGTGTGACGTAAATTCCGCACATTTGCATATCAAACAAAATGAAATATCTCGAGAAAAAAAAGCGAAAATCTTTCAAAGAAGTTACTTCTTCCAAATAAGACAACAAAAATTTTCGAGGTTAGGGGGCCATCTGTTAGAATATATTAGTAAAAAATGTTCATGAATCAAATTGTTTTCTTTTGAAAGCATATACTTCTGAGAAAATTTTGTATAAAAAAGGTTAGAAGAAAACTTCTCTAGTATCTTATTTTCTTATTCCAATATAGTTAACTCCAGATCAGTTAAACGTTGAAAAACGGTTTAACACAATATTGAAAGACAATATAATATAAAAACAGCAAAGATCTGATTCCGACGAATAGTAATTTGGTTTGCAAAACAAAACAACTACAAAAAATAAGAGCGCGCCAAAGACTATAAGTCTTATGCATAAAAGCAATTCATGAACAATTAACGCACATTTTACTTCAATATTATATTGCCGAATAAACTTCAAGACTCGTTGTTGAGTCTCGTAGCATGGATGCATGTCTTCGAAAACTCATACATGCGTGTTTTTCTAAATTTTTCTAAATATAGAACTTCTAAATTGCGTTCGAAATAATGATATATGCTTATACAATAATGCATGCATGTACGAGATAAATTGTGTTACTCTCATCTCATAGCCTACTACTTGAGAAAACAACAAATGGCCAAACGATTCGCCAATTTAAACGAAAATCACCGAAACAATTATATCATTCGCTCTCGTCGTATATGAGTCGTCATTAGCATGAGCTCGTACACGACTCGAGCTCATGGTATAATTGTTTTAACAATTATACCATGAGCTTGAGTCGTATATGAACTCATAGCCAATGATGACTCATTTGTAAAAAATATAGCTGTGGTTTCTCTAGATATAACGCAAACTGACATTAATTGGCATTAAACATAGCCAAAAAAAAGTATTCACTACAACTTCGAAGAAATAAAGTTGTAAGATAATTTTGCGACTGGGCTTTTTGTTTGTATTCCTGTGACTACATGAAAAAGCACTTAATATTCGGTGTTTCGAGAAACTTTTGTTTTCTTTCGAAGATATCAGATATCAAAATTTCATGAAGTATAACTCGCCTTTCATTGTTTTTCACTTCGTTTCATCCTCCTTTCATACTTTATCCGATTCATCAATTGAAAAACTGTACAGTTTTTCAACAGCCTTTGACCATCTGTGTTGTCAGCACAGCGTTTCATTATTTCCACTTGCAAAATGGCTTTATTGGAGATCATATCTGAAAACAATGTCCGTATGGCTGATATATCGTTATCTAGGAATACGTTGCTGCTCCTTTCTGTTGGTGGAACGATGCTAAGGGACGACGTTTCATCACAACTTTCAAAAGGGCAAGGTGTCTGTTCGCTGGAATCTGCTGATACTCTTTCTAGTCGCTGTTCCAGTCGCTGGTGGTAAGTCTTGGGTCTGAGAATTAGCTGAAATTTGCTGGCGTAGTTCTTTCTTCAGGCGGTCATATACTCTTCTCGGTGACATGCCAAAGAGCTGAGGATCCAATGCTATCTTTTCCCGGACAATGTCAAGCGTAATTGTTTTCCTTTCAATCTCTTCTTTGAACGTTTCTTGCACTTGCTTTATATCTTGAAAGTCCACGGTAATCTTTCCTTGCATGGAAGAGGCTCTTTCTTGTCTACGGCTGATTCGTTGGAAGCCCCTGAAGAATTCTTAATTTCTTTGGCTGAACCACTCTCTTCGTTTCGCATAATATTACCAAGTTTCTTTGACGCTTCCACACAATCTTTGGTTTTCTCTTGCAAAAGATAGTATTTCTTGGCAGTGACTTCGTTGTGCGCCATCAATCCAGCAAGTTTTCCACTGAGCTTGGGATTGGTTGCGTGTACCATAGAAACTGCAGCCTTACGGAAGGAGGTTGACGTTATCTTTACTTGTACTTCGGCTTTCTTGAAAACAGATTGTACAGCCTTGTTAATTTGGGCAGATGTCATTTTTTTGCCATTCCAAGACAAAAACACAGGGCCAGGGCCGGTCCGTGAGACTGTCACTTGGGCTCGCACACGGTTGACAAAAATTGACAACCAACCCATCAATTCGTTGCTGAGAACAACGTAGGCTGTCCCATGAATGTGCACGGTCTTGTGCTTCATAACAGATATAATCCGATTTTCCTTCTCTGTACGCATATTTCTGTACTCGTCCATTGTCATGTAGGACAGTACACCCGGTCGATTGTCATTGTCAATAAAAATCTGTGTAAAAAGAAGATCTCTGATCAGAGTATAGTTACTTTGCGTTACTTCGACAGCTGATGTTGCGTCGGAATATTGTCCAAGCAACTTGACTGCCTTTCGAGCGGCTTCACTTTTTTCGAAATTTTGGATGTCTGTCGGAGTAAGTTGGTTAGCAGAATCCTCTTCCAGCTTTTGCCAATGATGCGTGCAAGATTCCCTTTTGTAGGACAGCGACCACATCTGCACTTTCTCCCTCATTGCTGTGACATGCTGCGGATCGAAACGAATTCCGTGTGGCTCGTCACATAAAAGAAAGGAAAAGAAATGACGGAGGCTCATCAAATATGATTTTTTTGTTCTGGCCTCATATTTTTTAGCCTTGACATATGGTAAAAGGGTACGCCTAACAAGTTGGAGGTCAAGAAGTGAGTGGAAGTCGCACGTTTCGTCGACAACTTTAAGGATGGTTGCAAGTTGGGCACAGTGTTGTTTGGCAGTTGTTTCGTCTCTCTTTCCTCCGTCTGGTGACTGCAACCAGCTGTTAAATTGATGTAGAACTGAATCTTTACTTGTATCATCTAGCTTTCCCATAGATCCATCTTCTTGGTCAGATAGGGGTGGTTGGAAATAAACTTTGTGAAATGGTTCGTCACTTGGTTCATCTTGACATTTTGAAGATTTGCCAGAGCATTCGCTGGAAGACCCGTCACTGGAAATGTGATCCATGTAATTAGCACTGCTCTCCCCAAAATCTGCAGCATTGTTTCGTGCACCAGATTTCTTCTTTTTGAGATACTCTTCTTTCCATCGAATCATCGGAGCTTTTCGATCGGGAACATAAGACGCTGTTGACATAGCCTTACTATATGCGCTGGACAATTTGTTCATTTTGTGAACTTTTTGTAAATGGGCAGGCAAACGG
The DNA here is from genome assembly GCA_964035015.1 of Corallium rubrum. NCBI lineage: Eukaryota > Metazoa > Cnidaria > Anthozoa > Scleralcyonacea > Coralliidae > Corallium > Corallium rubrum. Next base: position 125,171 of record CAXIUP010000054.1, on the reverse strand, counting down.
CGAACAATCGAGTGACATTTGCTCATGGGGCAACGGCGACGGCAGTGGTAATCTTTACTTTTCTTCTTTGTTGAAGTATCGTTTTTAGCAGGGGTTTTTCGTTTCCTAATATTAAACTTTAGCAAGACTTTTTAGGCCTGTTCTTTTGTCCAGTGATGTACTTTGCGCATGTGACGAGGCAGATGAATGACTTGTGAAGAACACCATGGGAAAGGACACGAAATACTGCGCCTTGCTTTTGAAGCTTGATGGATCGGTGAAGTGTTTGCTTTAGTTTCGTCTTTACGTTTATTCTTAACTTCGTCACATTCCTCAATTTGTGATATATTCTTCAAACTTCTTGTCGGTTGTTGTCGTAGCTGTTTTGGCTCTTTTCCTTTTCTCCACTCTCCTTTTTTCTTCAAGCCTTTTGTACCATTATCATGAGTTACTGATTCCTCGGACCACTCTTCACTTTCAGACATGGGGCTCCAGCTCTTTTCACTCGATTGGACATAACTACGAGAATCACCATCAGATTCATATTCCTCACGTGAGCCAGCAATATCTGTTCGTTGACTCAACACTTGCATCTTTTCTGACTTGATATTGTTTGTTGTTTGGTTTAAAACAAAGACAAGCGTATTTGAATTTTTGTATGGTGAAATGTTTAGATTAATTGATTGCGGATACACCGTTTAACAAATTAAAACATAAAGCTCCGTGCATATGTTCCCTTATAAAGATTCGTTGGACGTCATTTGAACAGGAAAGAAGTTGAGTAGAAGCACGAGGCGATAGCCGAGAGCCTTTATACTTCTTTCGTATTCACGTCCTGAGTCTCAAAGACAAAAGCTCAGCAACTAAAATGTTAATTTATACATGGTGTATCCGCAATCAACTAATAATCTAAAAGACAAAAGGAGTAAGACAAATGTTGGTTAAAGTTAATGTTTATAGAAGGTGGTTTTCAGAATTCCCTAACGCCCAGGTCAAACGGCATACTTTACATGAAACGAGTTAATGACAAGATCGTCATTCGACCCAAATATAACGTTCGACTGGAAAGATCTATTATTCTACAGTATAAATACTGTCCTTTCTTTCTTTCTTTCTTGACAGATTTATTTGATCATCAGATCAATTTCTCAAAAGAACAAAGAAAACCGACTCAATCTGATTTTAAAGTGACAATACGACAATACGACGGGAAAATCGTGTATCTAATTTTGATTTCAGTAAAATATAATTTCCAAATGATGAATACCGGCGTTCTCGGTTTCTTAATATATTAATAAAAGTAGCGTGCTGCGTAGGCAGTGTAGAAACAACAATCGAAATATAGTAAGGTTAGATATACTGCCGAAACAGAGAACGTAGGAGTCTAACGTTTCTCTCTGACGAATGGCCTTCGCTCGAAACGTTAGACTCCTACGTTCTCTGTTTCGGCAGTATATCTAACCTTACTATATTTCGATTGTTCTCAATATATTGTCTCTTTCTCGAGATATTCAGGTTTGTGAAACATGTAAATTAGGTGTCTTGTGACGTCATTTACTCACAGGCTAAATGAGATTAACAAAATGACTAATATCTATGCAAACAGCAGGAAAAAAATTATTCAAACTTTGCACAAGCATAGTTATCATAAAAGTACACTCCACTGTGCGCATCATGTTGTTGCTACGGAAACCGTAAAAAATTAAAATAATAATGTGAACGCGTATTTTCCGGAGTGTATTTTCCCCATAAATATTCTTGTGCAAGTTTGGATTATTTCTACCTCTTAATTTCAGGTATATTACTCATTTTGTAAATATTTTTTAGCCTGTGGCGAGTAAATGACGTCACGAGGCACCTAATTAACATGTTTCAGAAACTTAAATATCTCGAGAACGAGACAATATTTTGAGAAACTGAAAACGCCGGTTTTCCTCGTTTGGAAATTATAGTGTACTGATATCAATACTAGATTCACGATTTTCCCGTCGTAGTGCCACTTTAAGTCTTTGATATACCACATTATATAGAATGCTCACCTCTTCAGGAGAGTATACACACTCAAAAAAGGTGCTACAGTGGTCGACATCCTCCTTCCAATCATCATCTACTTCCCATTCCATCATCTGCCCCCCATCTCCATTTTCCTCCTTGCCCTCTTTCACCTCTTGTTCCTGCTCTGCTTGTTTTTCATCTTCTTTTCTTTTCTTCCGCTCTGCCTCTCCCTCCTCAGGTTTCTCCTGCTCCCCCCTATTTTGGTCTTCGCCCATGACACCTCCCTCTTCATCTAACAAAACCTGAATATCATCTAGGAGACCGTCAAGTACCTCTTGGAAATCCTAAAGGAAATTAAAGGAATTAAACTCAGAATAGATATGATTTTATGGACTGAAAATTGGGCATAAAGCCAGTGCTTGAAAAAGTTTTAAAAAAGGTTTGCAGTGAAATGGATCTATAATCAATTTTGGAACAATTTATACTGTTTACAATTTTAATATCCAAAATTTCTAAGTTTCCTAGCTTGGCTCAAATGCACAACCTAATTCTCATTACCGGTGAGACGCTCTAACCAATGAGCTTAAAAGAAATACTGGTTGACTAAATACCGAATTTCTCGGTTTCTCTAACATTCCTTTTAGGCAAATTCGCTCAGGACTCACAGTACATATGCGTTAATCACTAATTCCAGTTAGTCTATTTCTAGTAAATAAGTTCCAGTTGATACCTCACCGTTTCAAAACACTGTCAAATCTATATAAAGCTGAAAACTATATACACCCAGTACCAAACAGTGATCCAATGTTGAGTTCACCATTCCACACATAAAACATCCGGTTTTACGAGAAAAATTAATTATCGGGTTTTAAGTTATTGCACAGGCAAACATGTCGAAAACATATATATAAGCTCCAGAAATGTCAGACTTATAAAATAAAATGGGGAGACGAGAGAGAGAGAGAGAGCGAGCTGTTGGTGCACTTAAGTGGAGAGGCTACTGGTGAAACAAGGGGGGGGAGTGCTAACATTTCGAGGTGGACGGTATTCAAAGAGAGTTGAGATGTGGAATGTCTTACATTATTTGGTAAAATAATTAGGGCTTTGAGTCTTTGAGTTGTCTCACTTTCTGCCCATTCTGATACAAATTTTCCCTCACATGTCTGCAAATATAAAGAAAGTCATTTTTTATGAACAGTAGCTTATAATTGTGTAGACTATGTGTATAACTGTTAAATACGATTTAGAGAATCAAATCTTTACAAGTCAACATAGATATTGAATATTAATTTAAAGCAAAACTAATAGACTTAAGCAAGCTTTCATCCCTGCATGCACATCTGATGTCTAAATTATCTGATCGGTCTATTGCTGTATATATAAGTCCCGTAATTTCTCTATTAAGCCCCCGGGCAGCTTTTTTTCCCCAAGCTTCTTTGAGGGGGACTTATTATAGGGGGGGGGGGGTTCACGTTAATGCAAAAAGTCTGATTCTCTTAATTTATAACAATTGATTTAAGTACAAAATTTGATTCTCCTCTATCAACTGATTTTGAGAGGGAGGGGTTTAATAGAGGGGAGCTTAATTGCCTTCTGCTTCCAGAATGGGGGGCTTATTAGAAGGGGGCTAACTAGTTGATAAACCATTATTGGATGGGGCTGAGCGTGATATTAATAATTATCCAAATCGAGGTCAAATATGTTATCTGTGGAAGCTGAAGGCTGAGATGGATAACATTGACTGCATGAGGTCTGGGATATAAATTATACACATGTGTAAGCCAAATCCAATAATTAGTTTATTATACATTAAAAATAGTCATGAAAATGCAAGCAAATTAAGCTTAGGAGTAAAGACTCATACATGCAATGTAAATCTGCTGCAAGTCATTCTGGTTTTTTTTTTAGTTTTTGCATGCTTTGAAGTAATAAGTTCATCAGCACTTTAATAATTAATTTTATTTTTTTTGACAACTCCATCCAATAATTCGAGCACAGTATTCATTGGAATTGAAGTCACAGCTGTCGTACATTGAGAACTAATTAAAGTATGTTGACCAATGAAGGAGAATGAACTTCAAATTTATGTATAATAACAAAAATTAAACTGGTTCAAAAACAATGAATATTTTCAGAAATAACTGAATTCCAATATATAATTTAATAAATCATTAAATTTTTTTACTGGAATAAATTTCAGTACTTACTTCTTCAACAACAAACTGCATCTTTATTAATTTTGCTAAAATATAGGGCTCATTTCTTAAGTTCTTTGGATATGCCAAATCGAATGTTAGTTTACATGTAGATGACATTCTCTTGAAAAAGAAAGTAAAAAAAACTTAAACAAAAACTAAACAGTATATTAAAAAAAAAGGAACAAGTAAATACTGTACTAATTGTGCAACAAAGTAAATAAAAGAAAGCTTAAAGAAATAAAGTAACTATAAGTTATATGTATAATAGAGATTGCATATAAATTTAATATACTGCTAATAGTAGAAGTACTATAAAGCGAACATATTAATCTATAATATATATAACCAGTACAGTAAAATGGATGACAAATACCAACGTTAAGGTTAGACCAGACCAATTTACTTTACAAACACGCCGAACTTGAAATTTTTAAAATGCGAAAAATAAATAAATAAAGCCAACAAAATAAGATATGAATTACCATGAACATGATACAGTATGCACCGTACGTAACGCAAAAATTTCCCCAACTTTTCAAAAATAACAGTTAATTCAGAAGCACATATTTCCAAATAAGTAAACTACTTAGTAATGTGAGTAATGTGTGGTTTGTAATGTTGCCTCTTTTTTAGGAAAAAAAGCGATTTGCATAACGGATTGCAAAGGATTATAATTACCTCAATTTCTCTCGTTCCTTTGACCACGAAGCTAATAAACGGAGTTAATGGACTGAGCGCACAGACTTGTGGTACAGCCGCATTACATTTGGTCTTGCTTTTGACGGTAACGTTCGCAATTTATTTTGACTTTTCGCATTTGATTGGCTACTATATACTGTTTAAAACACGAAACCCAGAAACCAGATTAGTTTTAGCCAAAAAGGTCTTAAGCTTCTGTCAAGGCATATTTCCAAAACAATCGACGCATGCGGCATGGTGAGAATTGGTATTTTTCTCCCGGTTTTTTTACCAGGCAAACCTCGATTAAACAGACATGGCCCAGTGGGCCGATCTTCTATCTTAAGCTTTTGGCCAGAAAATCATAAAACAACAAATTAAATTGCTTTGACCTGCCTGTTATTTTTTTAATAATATATTCATAGTTCTAAAAATAATTGTCTTACCTTAATTAGAAAATTAGCAAAAAGCTGTCAGAAAGTCCAAATAATAGAAAACCCTAAAGCTAGATCTCCTTGAATTCTTTCCACGACGTCAGTTCAGCGAAAAATAACATGCGTACGTACGTACGACAACACAAAACAAATTCTAATTGCGCACATGTAGATCAAGAAGACGTGCCAGTGTCAACAAACTATATAAAGCGACCCCACCCCAAAAAGTTATCATTTTTACATTAATTTTTTTTTCTGATCATACAAGAAGTGAGATATTTATTTGGCTGCATTTCAGACGATTTAAACGAATAAATATGCGTTTTTATAAGTTTGTTTCCTTGTAAAACAGATTGTATGATTATGACGTCATACTGCAGGTAAATATCATTGATAAACAGAGCACATGTTTTGGACTAAAAATGCATTTGAAGTCTCCAAAGGTTCTACATCAAGCAGTATGTAGTAGCACATGCAAAATTAAGCTTTACTTACCCATTCTCTCGAGTTTACAAACAAGAATGCAAAATAAAATTTTTCTTGCAGTAGGGCGTTTTTGTAACCTTCACAACCCTCCGTAAAATGTATCACAAAAGTCCGACGAAAAAGCGGATGGTTCTGAAATTTCGATATGTCTTGCCTCAATAGTAGGTCTTCACATGGTGCAAGTTTCAAATGAATTCATTAAAAAGAAAGTGTCATACTAAATGTTGGTACCTAAAATTGTTCTTAAACATTTCACCCCATAAATCAAGCTAACACATAACAATGACTAAAAAATTTTGTTTGTAGAAAAACAAGAGAATAAGGGTCAGTGGCAGTGAAGAGAATGCATTGCACAGTGTTAATTGATATAAACAAATAGTTTTTGGTGCAATCCCGAGATTTTTTCACACATTTAAACCCTAGTCACTGCATAGGAAACTTTTGTAACCTTCTCGACACAAAAACGATGCTTGATCACGCAATATTTGACACAAAAAATTGTCAAACTTGATAGACGAAAAAGACCTATTAGTAAATATTTCCACAAAGGATAGATAGCTCCTTTAAATTATTAAAGAAATTATGGGGTTAGAGACAAAATGTTACAAAAGTTCCCTATTTTACTTCTAGAGACAGACAGACAGACAGACAGACAGACAGACAGACAGACAGACAGACAGACAGACAGACAGACAGACAGACAGACAGACAGACAGACAGACAGACAGACAGGCAGGCAGGCAGGCAGGCAGGCAGGCAGGCAGGCAGGCAGGCAGGCAGGCAGGCAGGCAGGCAGGCAGGCAGGCAGAGGGACAGAGGGACAGAGGGACAGAGGGACAGAGGGACAGAGGGACAGAGGGACAGAGGGACAGAGGGACAGACGGACAGACGGACAGACAGACAGACAGACAGACAGACAGACAGACAGACAGACAGACAGACAGACAGACAGACAGACAGACAGACAGACAGACAGACAGACAGACAGACAGACAGACAGACAGACAGACAGACAGACAGACAGACAGACAGACAGACAGACAGACAGACAGACAGACAGACAGACAGACAGACGGACAGACGGACAGACGGACAGACGGACAGACGGACAGACGGACAGACGGACAGACGGACAGAGGGACAGAGGGACAGAGGAGAGGACAGAGGGACAGAGGGACAGAGGGACAGAGGGACGAGGACAGAGGGACAGAGGGACAGAGGGACAGAGGGACAGAGGGACAGAGGGACAGAGGGACAGAGGGACAGAGGGGACAGAGGGACAGAGGGACAGAGGGACAGAGGGACAGAGGGGACAGAGGGACAGAGGGACAGAGGGACAGAGGACAGGGGACAGGCGGACGGAAGACGGAGAGACGGAGAGACGGAGAGACGGAGAGACGGAGAGACGGAGAGACGGAGAGACGGAGAGACGGAGAGACGGAGAGACGGAGAGACGGAGAGACGGAGACACGGAGACACGGAGACACGGAGACACGGAGACACGGAGACACGGAGACACGGAGACACGGAGACACGGAGACACGGAGACACGGAGGCACGGAGACACGGAGGCACGGAGACACGGAGAGACGGAGAGACGGAGAGACGGAGAGACGGAGAGACGGAGAGACGGAGAGACGGAGAGACGGAGAGACGGAGAGACGGAGAGACGGAGAGACGGAGAGACGGAGAGACGGAGAGACGGAGAGACGGAGAGACGGAGAGACGGAGAGACGGAGAGACGGAGAGACGGAGAGACGGAGAGACGGAGAGACGGAGAGACGGAGAGACGGAGAGACGGACGGACGGACGGACGGACGGACGGACGGACGGACGGACGGACGGAAACTTTATTTAAATTCGGAATCTTTATCAATTTACAAAATTGCTTTTCGTAAAGAGCCGATAATAAAAAGAATATACTTCAAATAAACGACAAATTTTTTAAAAGTAAACATGTTTCGGCATCACTTATGCCATCTTCAGTACTAAGCAGTAATGGATTAAAATATTTAGAAGCAGTCCATATAACTTAACCTAATTTGTATTACAATGGTTATACTATGCTAAATATAAAATTCTAACACGATGTGACAAAATGAGGACAATATTGACAAGGTGACATGTCATTCTAATGAAAGTGTCGCAAGTAAAAAACAACTAAAGAAAGTCTAATTAAAGTGGTGGAGATGTAAAGAGGGAGAGAGAGGAGGGGGAAAAAATTATAAAATTATAAATTATAAAAAATTATAAACTAAATATAGTGTTAAAATGAGAGACTTGAACGTTTAGGTCAGGTTTGGTTTTCTTAATGTAAAGAGCTTCCTTTAGTTTCAGTGTGATGGCAGACTTTGCCGTGTCTAGAATATTAAAGCATGATGAGTTGTATTGGTTTTTACATGAAGGGGAGTGTTGAAGATGTTTATATATGTGCGAGTTTTTGTCGGTCTGAGTGTGTTCTTTAATCCGTGTGGTGAGGTGACGAGTGGTTTCGCCTATGTAACGGGAGTTACATCCCGCGCAAGAAAATTGATATATCACGTTAGATCTAAGTTCACTAGGGATGGGATCCTTAAAACTAAAAAGGTTTTTTTATTTTGTATGAAGAAAATACTAGTTTGATGTCTAAGTCGGCGTTGCATAATTTTTGAGTAAAATCCAATATATGGGAGTTTAAAGTAGCGAGTTTCATGTTTGTTGTCGTATGTTTCGCTAGTTGTGTCCGAAAGGTTATTCTTATTAGCATTGTATTGATTTATCACTTTATCGATTATGTGGAAAGGAAATAAATTGCGTTTGAGTGTGAGAATAAGTTGTTTGAGGTCTTCTTGAAAACCGAAATCTGTCTTGTTAATTTTGCGGGTCCTATCAAGTAATGTTTTGATCAGGCCGATTTTATAATTGAAAGGACTGAAACTTAAAAACTTTGTTAGGAGACCGGTGTATGTTTTCTTGTGAAAAACCGAGGTGCTGTAAGTGTTTGATGATTCGCTTACCAAAACATCCAAGAAAGGGAGTTTACCTTCCTTCTCTGTTTCGTGCGTAAATTTAATATTGGTGTGTTGTTGGTTTAAATACCTGAAAAAAGTCATAGCATCGCTCTCAGTGTTAAATACGCAAAAAGTGTCATCCACATATCTACGGTAAAATAAAACACTAGGGCCATCATAGTTGTCTAACCATCGTTCTTCATGATAACCCATGAAAAGATTGGCGAAAACTGGACCTAGGGGAGAACCCATGGCTACTCCATCGATTTGATCATAAAATAAATGGTTGAATAAAAAATGAGTATGTGAGGTAGCAACTAAAAATAACCCTTTAAGATCTTTTCTGTTGATGGTGAATTTCGGGTTATCAAAAATTAGGTTAATAGCTATGTCGATTGTTTCGTCCAGAGGGATGTTAGTAAAAAGACTTTCTACGTCAAAAGATATAAGGAATTTGTTGTTTGAGTCAGAGTGGAAGTTAAGAAATTCGTCAACAAAAGAAAAAGAGTCCTTAGTTGTATACTTGTCAGGTATGAGTGGAGTGAGAATAGTGCAAAGATATTTGGCTAAGTTATAGTTATATGCATTGATAGATGAAATGATTGGCCTCAGAGGAGGAGCGGAGTTTAAATCTCGTGACGTATGTAATTTCGGTAAACCATAAAATCTAGCTGGTTATGAGCCTTTGGGGTAGATATTACGATTTGTGTTATCATCTAACGAGCCTTGGTTATTGAGTTTCCTGGGAAGCCGTTGTAGCTTCGCTTCTCTGTAGAGTGTAGGATCCTTATCTGATTTCTTAAATTTTGACTGATTATTAATTATATTAAGACAGGAGTTTTTATATACCTGACGGTCCATGATTACAAGTCCATTTCCCTTGTCCGGTCTTAAAATAATAATATTCTTATTATTACTACTAATGTTCCGTAAAATGCAGTATTCTTCAGGTCGACTCGGATCGGGTGATAGGACGAGGTGCAGCTTTGGGCAATGTGGGCGAGTTCGTTTCTGAGGTATATATGGTCCTCTTGGTTCTTTAGTTTTTCTTTCATCGAATAATAGATTCGCTCGAAGGTCGTTAGTATGTCGGCTGAGTTCAGTCGCGGCGGTTTGATCGAAAAGCCAAGTCCATTCTTCAGTAATTCTAATTCTTTCGGCTTCGGTTGATAGGATGATAGGTTAGTGACAGCTTCAGTATGGCTGAAAGGTAGCGTTTTGTTTCTTGTTAGATTTTGTAGTTTCTTTCGGTGTGTTTGTAGCACTTGATTCAAACGTTTATCCACATTCTTCTTTAAAGCTTTGTTCAAGATTGTCCAATCCAAGGTAGTTAGGTTGTCTTTTAGAAACGTCCTCTTCTTGCAAAAGTCGTTGTCAAGTTTCCTCTGTTCCCGTGATCGTTTGATTATGGCTGTTCGTAGGAGACGTTTTCGAATGGCATGCGTGTCTTGGTTGGGAAACAAATGAACTTCGGGAAAACTCCAAACGTCTGACAATCTTTCAGAAAGGCAATATCTAGGTCAGCCTTTCGCTTCTTGAACGATAGTCTTTCAAAGGTTCGAAAATCTGATAAGGATAACCTTCCTTGGTGTTTTTGTGCTAAGTCGTAAATGATATTTCCATATGATCTCAAAAGCACAAGACTTAAAATACACTTCAAATAAACGACAAATTTTTTAAAAAGTAAACATGTTTCGGCAACACTTATGCTATCTTCAGTACTAAGCAGTAATGGATTAAAATATTTACAAGCAGTATTTATATAACTTAACCTAATTTGTATTACAATGGTGGTACTATTCTAAATATAAAATTCTAACACGATGTGACGAAATGAGGAGAATATTGACAAGGTGACATGTCATTCTAATGAAAGTGTCGAAAGTAAAAAACAAGTAAGGAAATTCTAATTAAAGTGGTGGAGATGTAAAGAGGGAGAGAGAGGAGGGGGAAAAAATATAAAATTATAAACTAAATATAGTGTTAAAATGAGAGACTTGAACGTTTAGGTCAGGTTTGGTTTTCTTAATGTAAAGAGCTTCCTTTAGCTTCAGTGTGATGGCAGACTTTGCCGTGTCTAGAATGTTAAAGCATGATGAGTTGTATTGGTTTTTACATGAAGGGGATTGTTGAAGATGTTTATATATGTGCGAGTTTTTGTCGGTCTGAGTGTGTTCTTTAATCCGTGTGGTGAGGTGACGAGTGGTTTCGCCTATGTAACGGGAGTTACATCCCGCGCAAGAAAATTGATATATCACGTTAGATCTAAGTTCACTAGGGATGGGATCCTTAAAACTAAAAAGGTTTTTTTATTTTGTATGAAGAAAATACTAGTTTGATGTCTAAGTCGGCGTTGCATAATTTTTGAGTAAAATCCAATATATGAGAGTTTAAAGTAGCGAGTTTCATGTTTGTTGTCGTATGTTTCGCTAGTTGTGTCCGAAAGGTTATTCTTATTAGCATTGTATTGATTTATCACTTTATCGATTATGTGGAAAGGAAATAAATTGCGTTTGAGTGTGAGAATAAGTTGTTTGAGGTCTTCTTGAAAACCGAAATCTGTTTTGTTAATTTTGCGGGTCCTATCAAGTAATGTTTTGATCAGGCCGATTTTATAATTGAAAGGACTGAAACTTAAAAACTTTGTTAGGAGACCGGTGTATGTTTTCTTGTGAAAAACCGAGGTGCTGTAAGTGTTTGATGATTCGCTTACCAAAACATCCAAGAAAGGGAGTTTACCTTCCTTCTCTGTTTCGTGCGTAAATTTAATATTGGTGTGTTGTTGGTTTAAATACCTGAAAAAAGTCATAGCATCGCTCTCAGTGTTAAATACGCAAAAAGTGTCATCCACATATCTACGGTAAAATAAAACACTAGGGCCATCATAGTTGTCTAACCATCGTTCTTCACGATAACCCATGAAAAGATTGGCGAAAACTGGACCTAGGGGAGAACCCATGGCTACTCCATCGATTTGATCATAAAATAAATGGTTGAATAAAAAATGAGTATGTGAGGTAGCAACTAAAAATAACCCTTTAAGATCTTTTCTGTTGATGGTGAATTTCGGGTTATCAAAAATTAGGTTAATAGCTATGTCGATTGTTTCGTCCAGAGGGATGTTAGTAAAAAGACTTTCTACGTCAAAAGATATAAGGAATTTGTTGTTTGAGTCAGAGTTGAAGTTAAGAAATTCGTCAACAAAAGAAAAAGAGTCCTTAGTTGTATACTTGTCAGGTATGAGTGGAGTGAGAATAGTGCAAAGATATTTGGCTAAGTTATAGTTATATGCATTGATAGATGAAATGATTGGCCTCAGAGGAGGAGCGGAGTTTAAATCTCGTGACTTATGTAATTTCGGTAAACCATAAAATCTAGTTGGTTATGAGCCTTTGGGGTAGATATTACGATTTGTGTTATCATCTAACGAGCCTTGGTTATTGAGTTTCCTGAGAAGCCGTTGTAGCTTCGCTTCTCTGTAGAGTGTAGGATCCTTATCTAATTTCTTAAATTTTTACTGATTATTAATTATATTAAGACAGGAGATTTTATATACCTGACGGTCCATGATTACAAGTCCATTTCCCTTGTCCGGTCTTAAAATAATAATATTCTTATTATTACTACTAATGTTCCGTAAAATGCGGTATTTCTTCAGGTCGACTCGGATCGGGTGATAGGACGAGGTGCAGCTTTGGGCAATGTGGGCGAGTTCGTTTCTGAGGTATATATGGTCCTCTTGGTTCTTTAGTTTTTCTTTCATCGAATAATAGATTCGCTCGAAGTCGTTAGTATGTCGGCTGAGTTCAGTCGCGGCGGTTTGATCGAAAAGCCAAGTCCATTCTTCAGTAATTCTAATTCTTCCGGTTTCGGTTGATAGGATGATAGGTTAGTGACAGTTTCAGTATGGCTGAAAGGTAGCGTTTTGTTTCTTGTTAGATTTTGTAGTTTCTTTCGGTGTGTTTGTAGCACTTGATTCAAACGTTTATCCACATTCTTCTTTAAAGCTTTGTTCAAGATGGTCCAATCCAAGGTAGTTAGGTTGTCTTTTAGAAACGTCCTCTTCTTGCAAAAGTTGTCAAGTTTCCTCTGTTCCCGTGATCGTTTGATTATGGCTGTTCGTAGGAGACGTTTTCGAATGGCATGCGTGTCTTGGTTGGGAAACAAATGAACTTCGGGAAAACTCCAAACGTCTGACAATCTTTCAGAAAGGCAATATCTAGGTCAGCCTTTCGCTTTTTGAAAGATAGTCTTTCAAAGGTTCGAAAATCGGACAAGGATAACCTTCCTTGGTGTTTTTGTGCTAAGTCGTAAATGTTATTTCCATATGATCTCAAAAGCACAAGACTTAAAATACACTTCAAATAAACGACAATTTTTTTAAAAGTAAACATGTTTCGGCAACACTTATGCTATCTTCAGTACTAAGCAGTAATGGATTAAAATATTTACAAGCAGTATTTATATAACTTAACCTAATTTGTATTACAATGGTGATACTATTCTAAATATAAAATTCTAACACGATGTGACGAAATGAGGAGAATATTGACAAGGTGACATGTCATTCTAATGAAAGTGTCGAAAGTAAAAAACAAGTAAGGAAATTCTAATTAAAGTGGTGGAGATGTAAAGAGGGAGAGAGAGGTGGGGGGAAAAATATAAAATTCTAAACTAAATATAGTGTTAAAGGGAGAGACTTGAACGTTTAGGCAGGTTCGGTTTTCTTAATGTAAATAGCTTCCTTTAGTTTCAGTGTGATGGCAGACTTTGCCGTGTCTAGAATGCTAAAGCATGATGAGTTGTATTGGTTTTTACATAAAGGGGATTGTTAAAGATGTTTATATATGTGCGAGTTTTTGTCGGTCTGAGTGTGTTCTTTAATCCGAGTGGTTTCGCCTATGTAACGGGAGTTACATCCCGCGCAAGAAAATTGATATATCACGTTAGATCTAAGTTCACTAGGGACGGGATCCTTAAAACTAAAAAGGTTTTTTTATTTTCTATGAAGAAAATACTAGTTTGATGTCTAAGTCGGCGTTGCATAATTTTTGAGTAAAATCCAATATATGGGAGTTTAAAAGTTTCATGTTTGTTGTCGTATGTTTCGCTAGTTGTGTCCGAAAGGTTATTCTTATTAGCATTGTATTGATTTATCACTTTATCGATTATGTGGAAAGGAAATAAATTGCGTTTGAGTGTGAGAATAAGTTATTTGAGGTCTTGTTGAAAACCGAAATCCGTCTTGTTAATTTTGCGGGTCCTATCAAGTGTTTTGATCAGGCCGATTTTATAACTGAAAGGACTGAAACTTAAAAACTTTGTTAGGAGACCGGTGTATGTTTTCTTGTGAAAAACCGAGGTGCTGTAAGTGTTTGATGATTCGCTTACCAAAACATCCAAGAAAGGGAGTTTACCTTCCTTCTCTGTTTCGTGCGTAAATTTAATATTGGTGTGTTGTTGGTTTAAATACCTGAAAAAGTCATAGCATCGCTCTCAGTGTTAAATACGCAAAAAGTGTCATCCACATATCTACGGTAAAATAAAACACTAGGGCCATCATAGTTGTCTAACCATTGTTCTTCATGATAACCCATGAAAAGATTGGGGAGAACCCATGGCTACTCCGTCGATTTGATCATAAAATAAATGGTTGAATAAAAAATGAGTATGTGAGGTAGCAACTAAAAATGACCCTTCAAGTCTCTCATTTTAACACTATATTTAGTTTATAATTTTATAAGTTTTTCCCCCTCCTCTCTCTCCCTCTTTACATCTCCACCACTTTAATTATAATTTCTTTACTTGTTTTTTAATTTCGACACTTTCATTAGAATGACATGTCACCTTGTCAATATTCTCCTCATTTCGTCACATCGTGTTAGAATTTTATATTTAGAATAGTATCACCATTGTAATACAAATTAGGTTAAGTTATATAAATACTGCTTGTAAATATTTAAATCCATTAGTGCTTAGTACTGAAGATGGCATAAGTGTTGCCGAAACATGTTTACTTTTAAAAAATTTGTCATTTATTTGAAATGTATTTTAAGTCTTGTGCTTTTGAGATCATATGGAAATATTATTTACGACTTCGCACAAAACACCAAGGAAGGTGATCCTTATCAGATTTTCGAACCTTTGAAGGACTATCTTTCAAGAAGCGAAAGGCTGAGCTACATGTTGCCTTTCTGAAAGATTGTCAAACGTTTCGAGTTTTCCCGAAGTTCATTTGTTTCCCACTAACAAACGTTAATCGCCAAGACACGCATGCCATTCGAAAACGTCTCCTACGAACAGCCATAATCAAACGATCACGGGAACAGAGGAAACTTGACAACGACTTTTGCAAGAAGAGGACGTTTCTAAAAGACAACCTAACTACTTTAGATTGGACCATCTTGAACAAAGCTTTAAAGAAGAATGTGGATAAACGTTTGAATCAAGTGCTACAAACTCACCGAAAGAAACTACAAAATCTAACAAGAAACAAAATGCTACCTTTCAGCCATACTGAAACTGTCACTAACCTATCATCCTATCAAGCGAAACCGGAAGAATTAGAATTACTGAAAAATGGACTTGGCTTTTCGATCAAACCGCCGCGACTGAACTCAGCTGACATACTAATGACCTTCGAGCGAATCCATTATTCGATGAAAGAAAAACTAAAGAACCAAGAGGACCATACATACCTCAGAAACGAACTCGCCCACATTGCCCAAAGCTACACCTCGTCCTATCACCGGACCCGAGCCGACCTGAAGAAATACCGCATTTTACGAAACATTAGTAATAAGAATATTATTATTTTAAGACCGGACAAGGGGAATGGACTTGTAATCATGGACCGTCAGGTATATAAAAACTCCTGTCTTAATATAATTAATAATCAGTCAATTAGATAAGGATCCTACACTCTACAGAGAAGCGAAGCTACAACGGCTTCTCAGGAAACTCAATAACCAAGGCTCGTTGGATGATAACACATATCGTAATATCTACTCCAAAGGCTCACAACCAGCTAGATTTTATGGTTTACCGAAATTACATAAGTCACGAGATCTAAACTCCGCTCCTCCTCTGAGGCCAATCATTTCATCTATCAATGCATATAACTATAACTTAGCCACATATCTTTGCACTATTCTCACTCTACTCATACCTGATAAGTATACAACTAAGGACTCTTTTTCTTTTGTTGACGAATTTCTTAACTTCAACTCTGACTCAAACAACAAATGCCTTATATCTTTTGACGTAGAAAGTCTTTTTACTAACATCCCTCTGGACGAAACAATCGACATAGCTATTAACCTAATTATTGATAACAACCCGAAATTCACCGTCAACAGAAAAGATCTTAAAGCGTTATTCTTAGTTGCTACCTCACATACTCATTTTTTATTCACCATTTATTTTATAATCAAATCGACAGAGTAGCCATGGGTTCTCCCCTATGTCCAGTTTTCGCCAATCTTTTCATGGGTTATCATGAAGAACAATGGTTAGACAACTATGATGGCCCTAGTGTTTTATTTTACCGTAGATATGTGGATGACACTTTTTGCGTATTGAACACTGAGAGCGATGCTATGACTTTTTTCGGGTATTTAAACCAACAACACACCAATATTAAATTTACGCACGAAACAGAGAAGGAAGGTAAACTTCCTTTCCTAGATGTTTTGGTAAGCAAATCATCAAACACTTACAGCACCTCGGTTTTTCAGGAGAAAACATACACCGGTCTCCTAACAAAGTTTTTAAGTTTCAGTCCTTTCAATTATAAAATCGGCCTGATCAAAACATTATATACTTGATAGGACCCGCAAAATTAACAAGACGGATTTCGGTTTTCAAGAAGACCTCAAACAACTTATTCTCACACTCAAACGCAATTTATTTCCTTTCCACATAATCGATAAAGTGATAAATCAATACAATGCTAACAAGAATAACCTTTCGGACACAACTAGCGAAACATACGACAACAAACATGAAACTCGCTACTTTAAACTCCTATATATTGGATTTTACTCAAAAATTATGCAACGCCGACTAAATTCAATTGTTCAACGTTTGTGCACCGACTTAGACATCAAACTAGTGCTTTCTTCATACAAAATAAAAAACCTTTTTAGTTTTAAGGATCCCATCCCTAGTGAACTTAGATCCAACGTGATCTCACTTGTCTTAACCCACCTATTGCTGACGAAACTTTACGCGAAAGAACATCAATATAATCTGTCCAAGACAGTCTCTCAGAGACAGAGACAGTCTCTCAGAGACAGAGACAGTCTCTCAGAGAACAGAGACAGTCTCTCAGAGACAGAGACAGAGAGACGGAGAGAGACGGAGAGAGACGGAGAGAGACGGAGAGAGACGGAGAGAGACGGAGAGAGACGGAGAGAGACGGAGAGAGACGGAGAGAGACGGAGAGAGACGGAGAGACAGAGACAGAGAGATTTTGTTTAAAACTCGGAATCTTAATCAATTTACAAATTGCTTTTCGTAAGAGCCGAGTAAAAGAATAATAATAATAATAATATTTCTTATTTACATATGTACAAAATATTTACATAGTTCATTACAATTTAATTTGGAACTGAGGTATTGGTTGAGGTTTGACTTGCCAAACCCCTCTTGAAAGACGACAAAGTAGATGAAAGTTTCAAATCAACTGGCAAGCTATTCCATAATTTAGCCCCAGAAAACTTGAAACTTTTCTTCATATAATCTGTATTTGGTTTAGCGAGAGATAAATTAACACTATTGTTTCTCAGACAATATTTGCTGGTGTCAATGCCATAAGAAAAGTATCTATTGAGATATGCAGGAGCAATAGCATTTAAAACCTTATACATCATGATGCACTTATGATCTTGCCGTCTTTCATGAAGGGTTG
>CAXIUP010000054.1:0-102500 GCA_964035015.1 Corallium rubrum | reverse complement strand
AGAGAGATGGAGGGGGAGAGGGAGAGGTAAGGTAAGGTAAATAATAGCTTTATTAGCATGACCTATATAGTCCATTTGGTATTGCTAAAGCTTACAATTTAAAGAGACAGAAATAATAACAAATCTACTTAAATTAAGCTACATACATTGTTAGATTTATGTTTACAGATAAGAGTAATATACAATACAAATATAGTAAGTTAAATTAATAGATCAACACTAAGTTGATGGGTATATGGCCTGCAAGCAAACATTCTTCCCTGAAAGTAGAAAAGAATGCCCGCCTGCAGACTATATGATATATAAAAATAATAAATTAGTGAATTAGTTACGTATAGTAAATAATTCAACAGTAAGTTTAATCACCTGCTTGCAGACATTCCTTTCTAAAAAGGCAGAAAGTAATGCCTGCATGCAGGCTACTTGGTACATTAACTAATTAATAACTTATTAAGTATTGGTCTCAAGGCAGTTCTCTCTTCCACAAAGCAAGAATCGATGTATTTTGCAGTAAGGGAAATTATATTTGGATTCCTTGAGGACATAATATTATGGAATAGTTCCTCTTTAGAAGAAGTGTTACAGGAACCATGAGTTAATTTTTCAAGGAAAGAAGATCTCAAGGCATCGTAACACTCACATGTTAAAGCAAAGTGGTACTTGTCCTCTATTTCATTTTTCTCGCATAATTCACATAGTCGTTGGTCATGGGGAATCTTTTGATAACGACCATATTCTATAAGGTGTTTATGATTGCTTATGCGAAATTTGGTGAGATTTTTTCTTTGCATTGAACTTTTAACTACGGTAAGATATTCTTCTAATTGTATTTCAGTTTTAAATTTGGAGTAGAAGGAAAGTTTACTTGAATTGTTAAGTTTATGTTTCCAAAAGATGAGATATTTGTTATGCATATCATTGGATAATTGTGTCAATGATTGGTTAGACAGTGATTCTATAGAATTGGAGCAGTTATAGAATTTGAGTAATGACATTACATTGGAATAAAAGGAGGTTTTTCCATTTTGGTACAACTCTTTAGAGATTAGAAAAGCTTGTTTAGCAATTGAAGAATCAGGCAGCATGTTGAGATGGGTAACATACTGAAGTATCCTTTTGTGGATATTTATTAGCAAAGGTAGTTTGCCTAATTCTCCTCTACAGGCTATATTAGTAGCTTTGCTGTTTACTCCTAGATATATTTTGCAGAATTTCAAGTGAACTTTTTCAGTGGGTGATTTATCCCATTTATTAAAATCATTGTTCACATGAGCACCCCATACTTCTGAGTTATATAAGAGAATGGGTGTGATTATGCAATCAAAAATTTTAATGGCTAATTTGGGAGATAGTAGGTTCAAAGCTAGGTGTTTTCGTATTGTATAGAAGGCATTCATTGCTTTCTCACTGAGTTGTTGACGAGCTAGTGTAAATTTGCCGTTGGATGATAATTTAATTCCAAGGTAGCAATATTCATGTGCGTTAGTGATCGGCTGATCACCTAGTAGAAATTTTGGAGGAGTTGATTTTTTGTTACCTTTCTGAAACATCACAGTTTTTGTTTTTGCTAAATTAACTTTCATCATCCATTTCTCACACCAATTATGTAGTTGGTCTAGACTATTTTGAAGACCGTATTTTGAACGAGATATTATTACTAGATCATCAGCATAAAGAAGACAGCTTAATTTTGTTTCATTTGGAAGTATGAAAGGATCAGAGGCTGTATTATTAAATAAAGAAACTATTTCATTAATGTAAATGTTAAATAGGAGTGGACTAAGGATGCAACCTTGCCTGACTCCTTTAGAGTATAAAAAGAATGGTGTTCTATATTTGCCATGTCTAACTGCACATTTAGATTTGGAGTACAGATTTTTGATCAGACTATAAAACTTTCCACCAATTTTGTTGTCCAGTAATTTTGCAAAGAGTCCATCGTGCCAGACAGAATCAAATGCCTTTTTGAGGTCAACAAAACATGCATATATCTTTTGGTTTCTATTTTGATTTAAATGTTTATCAATTAAAGTTTTCAAAGTAAATATATGATCAGCTGTCCTCTGTCCAGACAGAAATCCAATTTGCGAGGGATGAATTAAATGTTCATTTTGGACAAAGTTTGTCAAGCGTTCATTTAGAATCAAGCAGAAAAATTTACTAAGACAGTTTGTAACACAATACAATACAATATTTTAATTAGTCTCCCAAACTGGGCTTTTCAGACCTAATTTACAATAAAAATTTGAAGTAAATGTAAATATTACAAATGTATAAAAACTAGGTAAAACTGGCTACTATATGAGTTTATTTATAGTTCAAACGCGCACATATTAACAATTAATTGCTAATGCTTCTCAGATTTCCAATCCTCAATGAGGAGCTTTTTTAGCGCATGCTTGAAAGGCTTCACAGCATTAATCTCTGTAATGTTATTAGGAAGAGAGTTCCAAATGTGGACAGCTCTATAATGGAAGGCTTGTTGTGCTAGCGAAGTTCTGCACTTCGGAAAATGTAATTTGTCACAGTTTCGGGTGTTTCGACTGTGCACCTCAGATCTTAACTTAAAAATAGATGACAAGTAATCAGGTGCTAAGCCATTCATGCATTTAAACGTTAAGACGGCATCTCTTAAATATAAAAGTTTAGCTATTGGCAAAAAGTTCAATTCTTTGAGCGTAGGTGTTATATGTTCATACTTTAACTTGCCAGAAAGTATACGAGCTGCAAAGTTTTGTACAAGTTGCAATTTCCCTACGTTGTGCTTGCTTGTACCTGACCATACAGATGAGCAATAAAAAAGTTTAGAAAAAACTAAACAGTTTATAACCATTAAAAGGGTAGATTGGTCTAAAAGATGACGAATCCTGTTAATCATACAAAGTTTACTCATCAGGTCAGACACTAGGGTACAAATATGTTCATTAAAAGAAAGGTGCCTGTCGAGCACAATACCCAAATCTTTAACTGAGGTCACAATGGTGAGTTCTTTCCCCATAAACATAATAGGCGGTATAGATGTTCGCTTTAACATTTGTGAAGATCCAAAGACACACAGCTTAGTTTTGCCAGGATTGACAAGTAGTTGATTCGCACAGCACCATGAGGCAACACTTGTTAGATCGCTCTTTAGGTCTGCCATAGCACTGTCTTTGACGTTTTTGAGAAAAGAAACATACAGCTTCGAGTCGTCTACGTATGACTCAATATTACTGTGAGAGCAGACCGCTGGTAAATCATTAATGTATAGATTGAACAAAAGTGGACCAAGTATTGATCCCTGCGGTACCCCATGCTTTAGAACAAGTGGCTTCGATAATGAATTGTTTATACGTGTACATTGCTCTCTGCCCGTCAAATAACTGGTAAACCACTTTAAGGCATCCTCTGAAACTCCCAGGCCGCTAAGCTTCTTTAACAGTGTCTCATGGTGTATGCTGTCAAATGCCTTACTAAGATCTAAGAACAGCACGGCAGTGACTTTGCGCTCATCTATAGCTCTGTATAAATGGTTTGTAAATAACACTCCTAGGGTTTCTGTCGAATGAAGTTTTTTATTACCACTTTGATGCACCGAGAGTTTTCTTGTGGCGATAAGATATTCCATAAACTGATCACATGCTATGCGCTCACACACTTTCGACAAGACCGGTAACAAGGAAATAGGTCGGTTGTTATCTGGAATTTCGTGATCACCTTCTTTTACATGTGGAATTACTTCAGCCAATTTCCATACTTTAGGAAATTGGCCTTCCATCAGGGAGCTATTGATCAGATCCGTAACAACCGGGAGAATATGGGGTAGACAGGTTTGGATGACTTTCAAACTAACTTTATCGTGATCAGGAGACTTGTTGGATGGCATGCCCGTGATAGTATTCTTCACCTCAAGAGTAGAGACACGGCGAAAAGAAAAAGCAGTGGATATGTTTATAATTGGGTCAAAAACTTCCTGGAGAACAGGAGGTTCAGGAACACTAGGTAGATCAAATTCTGCTGCCAATTGTTTGGATTGCTCCGCAATTTTGTCGCCAACTGATGTAAAGAATTCGTTGAATTCTTTGGCTACTTCAACACCATCACGGGAATAAGCAAGGCAGGGATTACCAGATGATGACAAGCAACGGCGAACTGTTTTCCAAACGGATGTTTTATTTTCCTTGTTAGTAATCAATTCACTGCGCACGTAATCCCGCTCCGCTTGCCTAATTTTAGACTTAACATCTTGGCGTAGTATTCTATAAGTCGCCCAGTCACCCGAATTAGAGATCAGGCGTGCCCGTTTATGTTGGCTGTCTCTTTGCATCATCAATTTTCTTATCTCGGGTGTTATAATCGGAGAGTCTTTACTATGCCTGACCTTTATTATTCGCACTGGAGCATGAATTTCTAACACGTCAAGGAAAAGCTTATTAAAACAATCCACTTTGTCCTCTGTCTGCTCGAATATGTTTACAGTGTCCCATGGGATTCTAGAAATATCTTCGTCAAAGGATTGCGGGTTAAAGTTCCTATAGCTTCTAGTGCTAATTTCAGTGGGCTTAGATTTTGTTAGCTTCAAGTTCAATACGCAAAAAACAAGAAAATGATCACTAATAGTTATATCAAAAACTTTCTTTCAGTAAAACCGGATTCGAAGACAGCATTACATCAATCAGTGTTTCAGTAGTTTCAGTGATTCTAGTAGGTTTGAAAATAAATTGTGAAAGGTTCATGGAGGTACAAAGGTCTTTCAGAGCACGAGATTCTAAACTATCAGATAGTAAATTACAGTTCAGGTCACCAGCGATAATGATATATTTGCGAAGTGTTAGAGCTTGTAAATACTTAGGGACAAAATCTTCATTAAAACAGGTGATTGGGCATCCAGGGGGTCTGTACGCAGTGCAAACCAATAAGGATTTCAGCTTCTTATGTTGTAGACTGAACCATAATTGCTGAAATCCGTTTGCCGAAGATGCTGTAAGGTCTTCTAATTTCTTGATTTTCAACGAATTGCGTACATAGGCGCAGACACCACCACCTGATTTCGAGATACGATCTAATCTCACTAGTCGGTAGCCGTCCACACTTATTTCCCCGTTCCTCACCGTGGAATTTAGCCATGTCTCCGAAATTGTAAACACATCATAGTCACCGTTAAGAATTAGATCTTTAATCTGGAGAAAATGTTCCCGATTTTTTAACGGGCGAACATTAAGATGCGATATCTTGATATTATGCCTTTGTCCATAGCCAAAATTGGCATAAATTGGTTTCAGCGTGTTCTGGACGTTGATGTTTGTAAGATTGCCCTTATTTCGAGACCGAGACGGTACATCGGACTTTTTGGCTGCATCAAGTATAATATTTTGAAGCTGAGAAGCACAATCATTAACACCTTCTTTCGAAGAAGGAAACCCTGAATTAACAAATGTTGTAAGTTTTTGTTGAATATGAGGAGATTTTAAATTTTCTACGAAGGTTCTGGCTGCATTATCTTCCCAGATAAACTGAGAAGGTAATTTCTCTTTGCAATCAGGTAATACATTCTCATCCCTAGTATCTGTAGGTGGTTGGAGGGCATTTTTTGTTTTTAGCCATGTAACAAGTTGACTATGATCAGATAAGTACGTTGGTGTTCGTACAATGAAATTATTGATAGTTTGAAATAATTCTTGGTCACAAATAATATAGTCAACTATACTTGTGCCATTTCTTCCATGAAATGTTGGTTTTCCAAAGGAGTCCCCCTGAGTTCTACCATTTAGAATTTTGAAATTACACTGGTAGTGACACTGTCAAAGCTTTGTTGATTAGTTGGGTTAAAAGATGATATCGTTATATCATCAATAAAATTTTCACCTTCCTTAGAGACATAATCTTCACATCTACCAGTTCTGGCATTAAAGTCTCCTAGAAGCATGATGTTACCCTTTTTGGAAAAATATATGTCATTTTCTAAATGATCAAATATTTCATTGTCAAAATAGCGAGAATTTTCTCGTGGAATGTAGGCACCACAAAGATATAAATCATGGCCAGAGATAGTTAGAGAGCCACTGATTTTACACCATAGAAAGTTATTGGTTTGTTTTATAACAGTCAGCATGTTTTCATACTCAGTTCTAAATAATAATGTTATGCCACCAGATTTGCGGCAGTTGTGTTGCACAAAGGTTTTGATGTGCATGTAGAGATTGCCCTGAACCAGGAATACTAGCAGGTCTATCTGACCAGGTTTCAGTTAAGAAAATAAAATCATTATCTTTTATGCTTTCTAATAAATCAAGATTTTTAAGTTTATCACCAAGTGTTTTGTGACTGAGCCCATTTATATTCCATAGAGGGAGAGGGAGAGGGAGAGGGAGGGAGAGAGAGGGAGAGAGAGGGGGAGAGAAAGTAATGTTTAAGTGGTCTTACCTCAAAATGTTGAGTGACACTCAATATTTGAGGTAAGACCACTTAAACTATACTATATTCCCTCTACCTTTATGGTATTGAGCACTTTCCGACATTCCGTGAACAAAACACATGCTCGTGTATGTATATGTATATGTATATGTATATGTATATGTATATGTATATGTATATGTATATGTATATGTATATGTATATGTATATGTATATGTATATGTATATGTATATGTATATGTATATGTATATGTATATGTATATGTATATGTATATGTATATGTATATGTATATGTATATGTATATGTATATGTATATGTATATGTATATGTATATGTATATGTATATGTATATGTATATGTATATGTATATGTATATGTATATGTATATGTATATGTATATGTATATGTATATGTATATGTATATGTATATGTATATGTATATGTATATGTATATGTATATGTATATGTATATGTATATGTATATGTATATGTATATGTATATGTATATGTATATGTATATGTATATGTATATGTATATGTATATACACCTTTACCAACGCATTGAGGAACACAAAAGAACTAGCTCATCCATTGGCAAACATGTGAGAGATGTACACCATAGTGTCATAGGGTCAGAAGGACTATCGATTAATAGGTTTAGTGTTTTACGTAAATGTAAAAACAAATTTGATTGCTTGGTATATGAAATGTTATACATTAGGGACATCAAACCATCTCTCAATGTTCAATCGGACTCAATTAGTGCCAAACTTTTTAAATAGTTCTTGTTTGTTGTTTTTTCTTTTGTGTATAATTATGATAATTTTAACACTTTGCTTATAAATATTTTAAAATTTTTAATTTTAACTATATTGACTTGATAATGGCGTAAGAAACGTCGAAACGTCGTCGACACTTATTTTTAATAAAGATGTTTTTACCGTTTAACTTTCTTCTTAAGTATATGTATTTGTATATGTATATGTATACGTATACGTATACGTATACGTATACGTATACGTATACGTATACGTATACGTATACGTATACGTATACGTATACGTATACGTATATGTATATGTATATGTATATGTATATTATAAGTAATATTGGGCATTTCACTCGATTACATAGCATGTTCTAAGGATTTTGGGTGAAGGAAAATTCGAGTGTAGAATATATACATTTTGAGAGCAAACCGGGACCAGTTGCGAAAAATGCATATTTATGTGTATGTGTATGCGTATGCGTATGCGTATGCGTATGCGTATGCGTATGCGTATGCGTATGCGTATGCGTATGCGTATGCGTATGCGTATGCGTATGCGTATGCGTATGCGTATATGTATATGTATATACAGCAACGCCCTCCGTGGCTCAGTATATGTATATGTATATACGGCAACGCCCTCCGTGGCTCAGTGGTCAGAGCATTGCACTAGAATCGCAAGGTCGTGGGTTCAATTCCTGCCGGAAGGCCTGTGTAGTTGCATTTTTCGCAACTGGTCCCGGTTTGGTCTTAAAATGTATATATTCTACACTCGAATTTTCCTTCACCCAAAATCCTTAGTACACGCCATGTAATCGAGTGAAATGCCCAATATTACTTATAATATACCCAATTCTCTCCTGGTATTACCACCTTATTATATATACAGAACTCGCGATCAAGCTCTCGGCAACGCCCTCCGTGGCTCAGTGGTCAGAGCATTGCACTAGAATCGCAAGGTCGTGGGTTCAATTCCTGCCGTAAGGCCTGTGTAGTTGCATTTTTCGCAACTGGTCCCGGTTTGGTCTTAAAATGTATATATTCTACACTCGAATTTTCCTTCACCCAAAATCCTTAGTACCTATATGTATATGTATATGTATATGTATGTATGTATGTATGTATGTATGTATGTATGTATGTATGTATGTATGTGTGTGTGTGTGTGTGTGTGTGTGTGTGTGTGTGTGTGTGTATGTATGTATGTATGTATATTCATAGATGTATCGCTAGATATAATTTGTTTAAAAAGTTAAAACACAGGTAAGTTAAAATCTTTAATAAAAACCAAACGTTTTCGACTATATTACAGTCATCTTCAGGTTAAACACGAGATGCCATCCAGCAGGCAGAATAATTTATACTATTAGGTTATTCCCAAAGGGAACAGGTTACAATTAAAGCATTTGACTTGTTTGTTAAGGGTCGGATTTTTCTGTTTGATTAATAGTCCTTCTGCGATTAAGCGTTTAGTGTAAAAATGTTCGACTTGTAATTTCATCCAAGTAAAAGAATGATGAGGGAATTGTTTCAAATGTCTGGCTGGTTCTGAGTTGTGACGAACGTTTTCGTGTTCTGCGATGCGGGTCTCGAGATTGCGGCTTGTTTCGCCAATGTAGCTTTCGCCACAGGAGCAATTTCCCTGGTATACGACATGCGATGGGTGGAGATTCTTGTCTTTTAATCGAAACATCTGTCGGATTTTCTTTGTTTGCCAAACGATGACAAAAAAATACTTGTTTGCAGTAAAGGAGTTGAGTTTGGCGATGAATTTCTTGCTTTGTTTCTCGTTAAGAGGGCAATAAGGTAAGCGGATGGCAATTTTCTTTCTTTCTTCGAAAAAGTAAGGTGGGATAAGAGGGTCTTCTGTTTGTAGGTTGTTCTTAAAATGGGTAATTGTGTTAATTATAAAATGATCGGGATATCCAGCATTCAGGAATTGTCTCTTGATATTTTCAACTTCAGCGTCAAAAGCGGTGGAAATACGATGAGCTCTGTGTAATGCGCCAGTGATACAGTCTCGTTTCCACCTAATAGGGATTTGCGATTTCCAATGGGTCGGGAGTTTTCCTGGTTTCTTGTAGACGCGGCTTTCGAATTTTTTATTTTTTATTTTTTTTCATCGTTTGGCAAACGAAGAAAATCCGACAGATGTTTCGATTAAAAGACAAGAATCTCCACCCATCGCATGTCGTATACCAGGGAAATTGCTCCTGTGGCGAAAGCTACATTGGCGAAACAAGCCGCAATCTCGAGACCCGCATCGCAGAACACGAAAACGTTCGTCACAACTCAGAACCAGCCAGACATTTGAAACAATTCCCTCATCATTCTTTTACTTGGATGAAATTACAAGTCGAACATTTTTACACTAAACGCTTAATCGCAGGACTATTAATCAAACAGAAAAATCCGACCCTTAACAAACAAGTCAAATGCTTTAATTGTAACCTGTTCCCTTTGGGAATAACCTAATAGTATAAATTATTCTGCCTGCTGGATGGCATCTCGTGTTTAACCCTGAAGATGACTGTAATATAGTCGAAAACGTTTGGTTTTTATTAAAGATTTTAACTTACCTGTGTTTTAACTTTTTAAACATATATATATATATATATATATTGTCGCGTTCCCAGCTCCGTTGTCTCGGGGAAACGTAGAGCCGGAGTTCGCAAGTGTCAACCACACGAGACTGAAGTGTTTTTAAACGTGATTTAATAAACCTCAGGTAATGCGGTGAAACTATACCAAATAATTACATTAACAAATTGTAATAACCACCGTGTAGTTTGACTTAAAATACAAAAAACAAATAGGAAACAATAAAGGTGAGTGATAACTTACGTCTATACTCTCTGGGAGCTCAGCTGTACACAAAAACGGTACGAAAAAGGTAAATAAATTGTTCGTTTGCTCCTACTATAACTGTTCGCCAAAAAAAAAGTACAACGTTCTGACAACGTAGTTCTCGTCGCGTAGCAACGTCGGCCGAGGGCACTGGGAACGATTAACCGACCGGAAGTCAACAAGGTTCTAAGTTAAACTAACTTCACACTCCTCGCCCAAGGATATCATCCTTGTCCTTTAATTCAGGCTTCGCTTGGTAGTAGTAGGATGAACTCAGTAATGGGACGGAAGACTGTTTTCTTCTTTCCATCTTTAACAACTATAACCTTGGCTTTCCTGGCCTTTCCATCTTCGCTTTCTATAGACTCTACAACTCTTCCCATAAGCCAGTCATTTCGGGAAACGTCTTTGTCCTTTACAATGACAACGTCTCCAACGGCGAGGTTCCGATTCTTCTCGCACCATTTCGGTCTAACTTGCAGGTTCTGTAAGTATTCCCGTCTCCAACGAAGCCAAAATTGATCAGCGAGGTATTGAGCTCTACGCCAACGCCGACGAGCATAAAGATCTTGGGCGACGAATTTGCCTGGTGGAGGAGCGAGTGGACGCTTCTTCATTGTAAGTAACATGGCTGGTGTTAGAGGGTTTGGCTCGTCAATGTCCGATGTAATGGTAGCGATGGGACGGCTGTTCACAATACCTGTTACTTCTGCCATGAGAGTAGCCAATAATTCGTCGTCGAGTTGGGAGCTTCCGATGCCCAACAACATTGCATTCAAGACGCGGCGGATTGTTCCTATCTGTCGCTCCCACACACCACCAAAATGGGAGGCATGTGGCGAATTGAATACCCACTCACATCCTTGTTCCATTACGTATCTCTCTACTTTCTCTTGATCCAACTCCATGAGCGCATCATTGAGCTCCGATTTCCCTCCAATGAAGTTTGTGCCGCAATCGCATCTAAGTCTGGCTGCCGGACCACGAATCGCAAAGAAGCGGCGTAGAGCACAGATGAATGCACTAGCGTCCATGGACTGCAGTACTTCGATGTGGATTGCCCGGCTACTAAGACATGTAAACACGAGCCCCCAGCGTTTTGCATTGACTGCACCACCTCTTAGTTTTCTTGTTCGTACTGTCCACGGACCAAACACGTCTAGACCGACGTTTGTAAATGGCGCGCTGGTCTCCATGCGGTCGGTCGGTAGGTCGGACATGTGCTGTGTAAGTGTTCTTCCTCTCAGCTTTCTACAGGTCACACAAAGACCCAAGATCTTGGCCACCATTCCATGGCCACCAATAACCCAGTAACCAGCTTGGCGAAGTGCCCCATGAGCGATTTGGCGACCTTGATGATAAATCTTCTTATGGTAATGGCGAATTATCATCTCCGACACATGGTGTTTCTTGGGTAAGAGTATTGGATGCTTCTCTTCAAACGACAAATCTGACCGTTGAAGACGTCCGTCGTCCGCCGACCCTGAGAATTCCGTCTTCATCGATAAAGGGGTCCAAGCGATAGAGACTTGATCTTCGAAGTACTTTTCTTCTTTTTTCCAGAAGACAACGGCTTTCGGGCTTGTCATTGCTTCTTTTTTCCAAGACGTTGATCTCGGCTACAAAACTTTCTCTTTGCACGGCCCTAATGATTGCTGTCGTAGCTTGTTTAACTTCCGCTCCTGTAGGTAAACGTTGATTTTTGCCGTTAGTTGGTCGATTATCTCGTTGGACTCGTAGATCAGACTTAATCGTGCAACGTTTTGCTCTCATGATGACGTTTGCCACAGCGCGTTGAAGAGTAGACCAGTCAGAAAACCGATCAAATCTTTTTGATCCCAGTTCAGGAATTTTCTTGGAATTTGTGACGCGGATGTTAATTTGTTTCTTGACTTCCGGATCATTCTCATTGATACCAATCCCGTGATCATCGGCAGACGGGGGACTCAACGAAGTTTGCTTCAAAAATGAGGGTCCAATCAGCCACTCTGATTCCATCAGTGCTTTAGCTGTAATGCCACGAGTGGCTATGTCGGCTGGATTCTTTGAAGTGTTGATGTATCTCCATTGGCGCGGTTCCGAGACGTCTCGAATCAACTGTACTCGATTTGCGACGTATACATGGAATCTTCGGGCTTCATTCTCAATATATCCCAGGACCACTTTAGAATCTGTGTAGAAAATTACGTCGTGGATTTCTAACTCGAGTTCTTTCTGCAGCCTTTTTACAGCTTGTGTTGACAACACTGCCGCACATAGCTCGAGGCGGGGGATACTTGTTGGTTGGATTGGTGCCACTTTTGCTTGGCCGAAGGCAAGAGACACACTCACCACTCCCTCTCGATCAGCTTGTCTGAAGTAAATAGCCGTTCCGATGGCGTCTTTACTAGCGTCCGAGAATGCGTGAACTTCGGTTCGCACGACAGTACCAAAACTCTTCGGGTGATAACATCGACGTACTCCAGGTCTACAAGCTCGTTCCTCCAGCACTGCTACTTATGCATCAAATTATCAGGAAGAGGGTCGTCCCAACCAAGAGGATCTTCATGCTGCTTTTCCTTTCCAAGGATAACGAGTTGCTGTAACAATAGCTTTCCAACTAGGATGACCGGAGCTGCTAGTCCTAGAGGATCATACACCGAGTTTACCACAGAGAGAACTCCTCTACGTGTAAATGGTTTCTCTTGTAGAGAGACGTTGAAGGTGAAAGTGTCTTCGTGCAAGTTCCATTGTACACCTAGAGAGCGTTGGGCTGGGAGAATGTCGTGTCGCAGGTCGAGGTCTCGGATGTTCTTTGCTCGATCTTTAGCTGGGAGAGCTTCCATCACGGTGACTGAATTTGACGCTACCTTGTGTAGGCGTAAATTGGCCGTGGCCAGTGTGGCCTGTGCTCCTTTTACCAAATCAATTACATCTTTGTCTGTGGATCGGGATGTCAGCCCATCGTCGACGTAGAAATTCTTGCAGATAAACTTCTTGACATCGGTGCCATACCTCTCCTCGCCGTCGTCTGCTGTTTTTCGCATTCCAAAGGTAGCCACCGCCGGGCTGGGACCGTTACCAAAAAGATGAACGGTCATTCTGTACTCTACTATTTCCTGCGAAGGATCGTTGTTCTTGAACCATAGGAACGTAAGAAGTCCCTGTGCTTGGGTCGACATGAAAGGAGTGAAACATTTGTTCCACGTCGCACATTACACCGACGTTCTCTTGTCTGAAGCGCATCAGGACACCAAGTAGGCTATTCATAAGGTCTGGGCCAGCCAATAGTTGTTTGTTTAAAGATACGCCCTTGTACTCACAGGAAGAGTCAAACACCACACGAATCTGGTCTGGTTTTTTGGAGTGATAAACTCCAAAATGGGGAAGATACCATACTCTGCTAGGACGGACTTCTTCCGTTTGCTCTCCCGTCTTTCTTAAATCATGACTCTCCGACAGTGCATCGTAGGGAACTGGGACGGCGTGTCCGCGCTCGAAGACTTTAGCCAAAAACTCGAAGTAGTCTTGCTCCATCTGTGGTTTCTTTTTTAAAGAACGTAGTAGACCATGAAGACGGTTGAGGGCTTGCTTCCGATTGTCTGGCATGACCACGTTCTTGGCGCGAAAGGGTAATGGCATCTCCCAATTGCCGAATTCATTCTTGTGAATCCCTTTTTCCATAATTTCGAGGAAGCGACGGTCCTCCCATGATGTACTGGCTTCATTGTCTTCTGGGGTTGTGTGGTAGACGTCATTTGTTATCTTTTCTCTTGCAGAACACTCGCTATATTTCTCTTTAACTTTGAAATAGTTCGGGCAAGGAATGGTTTCAAATTCTGGAAGGCCTCTTAAGGTAGACGAGTGTTCTTTCTTGCATTCCAATTCTGGTTCCAGAGGCACAGGTAGTTTGTCATGCGTAGTCTCCACCGCTGTACGACGCGCTGAGATGTGGACTGGCCCTCCAACTCGATCCAGACACATTTGGCCAGATACTGTCCAACCCAGGATGAGTTTCTGAGCCCATGGCGCTCCCTTTGGGCCATTTTTGAATGCTCGTACTTTCAACAATTCCGGTGCATCTCTTCCGATGAGGATCTCAATCTTGGCATCCTGGTCCAAAGGTGGAATCTCATCGGTAATTTCCTGGAGGTGGGGATGTTGTCCAGTCATAGTCGGCGTCGGTATCTCGCACTTATCTTGTGGAATGTGATCGCACTCGATTAACTTCGGTAACTTGACGATTCTACCATTCAATGACCTCACAACCAATCCAGATATTCGGCGACCGTACTTTGTTTCTTTGGTACTGCTGCAAGTGGAGAGCTGGTACTTTTCTGTGGGGCCGTCTACTTCCAGTTGTTCTGCGAGGCTTGGAGTTATCATTGAAGCGTTGCTCTGGTCGTCCATTATGGCATACACACAACGGACCTTGTTCGGTTTGTCTTCGGCAAAGACATCCACAAGCACTATTTTGCTGCAAGACAGTCCTCCGGTCTTCCCTTGGCAAACTGAGGTACAACGCGGTCGCAGCTCCTCGCCCTGATCAGAGTGATCTTCTTCTTTTACTTCTTCTTCCTCCTTTCTTACCTCCTTTTCTTTGTGCAGTATTGTTGGGTGCCGACTGCTGTTGCATTTGCTACATTTCACGCTCGCTCTGCACTGTTTCGCTCGATGCTTCGCGACCAGGCTGCGGAAACAAAGGCCGGCTTTCTTTACCCACTCCGTTCTTTCTTCCAAGCTCTTCTCGCCAAAGGCCTTGCATTCATTCAGTTCGTGTCCCTTCCGCTCGTGGAACAAGCAGTATTTTTCCTTCTCGTGATCCTTTCTTTCTCTATCTTCATTGTCCAGGCTTCTAGTTTCCGATTTCAATACTCTTTTGCGGTCTACTTCGAATTTGTTAGTGGTTTCAGGGTTCCATTTCCTTTCATTTTTCTTTAGCGTGTTCTCGTGGTTGGATGATTCACCAGCCAAGACATTCGGATGATTTCTAAATCTTGCTTGTTTTTGGATCATTGTTGCAAACTTGTGGAATCCAGGATAAGCATCGTTGTTTTCTTCTGCGTAGTTAACAACTTCTTTCTCCCACTTGAACCTGAGAAAATTCGGTAAGTTATCCACTATGGGACGAATGGCATTCGCATAATTGAGACAAGCAAGTACTGAGAGGCGCGTCATTTGGTTATCTACGTCACTACAGACATCCGCAAATTTTTGAAGTTTTCCTTTGTCCCTTCCACTGAACTTCGCTGACTCTCGTAACTTTTCAAGCAGGGCATTAGTTATAACAGCGGTGTTACCATACCTTCTTTCCAGTTCGGTCCAGAGTTCCTGTAGAGTGAATGTAGAATCATCTTGTTGTCTTTTTCTGAAGTGTCGACTAATTCTTGAACTTTTCCCTTTGTGTAGGTACGTAGGTAGGCAATCTCTTGCGAAGGGTTTAAATTTGTGTCTTGGATCATCGCCTTGAAAGTGTTTTTCCAAGGGTGGAACAAGGTGGCATCCCCGTCGAATACATTAGGATGGCACTTAGGAAGATTCTGCCTTGCCAGGCTTGCTACTAATTGTTGGTTTGTCTCTGCGATTCCTTCCATGCATTGGTTCGTGGTGACTACTGCTGGTAGCGGTAGCGGTGTTGGTGGTTTGTAGATAGGTTGGTTTCCGGCAAATCCTTTTGGGGTCAATGGCTTGAAGGTTCCAATACCAATATTATCTTGAGTTTCTGTGTGGATTATGTCATGACCCACTGATGGAACAGTGGTGTTTCTCCTGTCTGCCATGTAAATTGGTGATGTTGTATTCTCACCGGCTACATTCCGTGTTGTGGTGGGATGCTGTTTAAACTGGCCTTGAGTGTTGATCCAAGTTGGGTGCGCGACCTGGCATCTTCTGGTTCATCCTCCTCTCTTAGCGCAGAAAGATTCTCTTCTTCGATAATTGACTGATCTATGGCTCGTAGTTTGGCATCTGCAACCGCTGTCGCTCTTTCTGCTGCTAGGATGGCCATATCACGTTCATGTTGTCCGCGTATGCGTTCGAGACGGAATGTTTCCTCGGCTTCAAATTGCCTTCTTTCATTCTCCTTTTCTGCTATTATTCGGTCAAACTCGGCTTGTTGTTTTGCTGCTGCGGCTTCAACCAAGGCCATTCTCCTCGCTCTATTAGAAGATGTGGAGGTGTGCGATGATGAGGTGTGACGTGTATGTCTAGAACTTAGTGATTTTGTTTCTTGAATTATATCATGTTGCCTCTCTGTTGCATTCTTAATAGCAGCATGGGCGTAATGCAATGTCACATGACTAGATTCGGCGGCTAGCTGCGCCTGTTTGGTGAACTCGCCCCATTTATCTTGTTTGTAAAGACTCTCCACTTCGTTCAATGTTTCTCTGTACTTCATGTAAGCTTCTTGCAATGGAATTAAGACGGTTCGAATTTCTTTAACAGAGACCCTCCTCTTTAATGCAGTGTAAACGGTGTCTGAACCAATTTTAGCGCTTTTTCTTCTGCGTTGAGCTCAACATCTTTGGTCTGGATAGCATTCTGTATTGCCTTTTGTGACAAGGTTCGCTGTCGCTTCTCGTCGTCTAGTGTTTCTTTGTTTGAAGAAACTGGCTGAGTTTCTTCCTGTCCATGAACCGGCGGGTTTACAGACGTCTCCATAGTTTTAGTATTAGTAGATACCACTAGACTGGCAGGGCTAGGCTCCTTAGGATCTCCAATTGTCGATTTATCGCTCCCCGAATTCATTATAACATCAAATTAATTAAAGGCTTGACATATATTGCTGAACAAACAATTAAAATATCGTACCTTTCTTTCTCCAATGGCTCCTCGAATAAGCAGTACAGACTTTCACTGTCGCGTTCCCAGCTCCGTTGTCTCGGGGAAACGTAGAGCCGGAGTTCGCAAGTGTCAACCACACGAGACTGAAGTGTTTTTAAACGTGATTTAATAAACCTCAGGTAATGCGGTGAAACTATATCAAATAATTACATTAACAAATTGTAATAACCACCGTGTAGTTTGACTTAAAATACAAAAAAACAAATAGGAAACAATAAAGGTGAGTGATAACTTACGTCTATACTCTCTAGGAGCTCAGCTGTACACAAAAACGGTACGAAAAAGGTAAATAAATTGTTCGTTTGCTCCTACTATAACTGTTCGCCAAAAAGAAAGTACAACGTTCTGACAACGTAGTTCTCGTCGCGTAGCAACGTCGGCCGAGGGCACTGGGAACGATTAACCGACCGGAAGTCAACAAGGTTCTAAGTTAAACTAACTTCACATATATTATATGTATATATATATATATATATATATATATATATATATATATATATATATATATAGCAGGTACCTTCATCCTGCTCATCAGCACTATACTGATGAGGCCCAAAAGGCCGAAACGGTACCGTCTGTAGTTATATATATTATATTATATATATATATATATATATATATATATATATAACTCACTGGGTTAGGCACGTTTGGAGTTAGGATTAGCATCAGCGTTCGGGTTTGGGATAGTGTTAGGATTAGCAAAACCACGAATGATTATGTATATAATTTAAATATATATATATATATATAATATATCCACCATGTAGAGTCTGAAGATTCTGAAGAAGAATATGCATTTTCAGTAACATCTTCTA
This sequence comes from Corallium rubrum, assembly GCA_964035015.1. NCBI lineage: Eukaryota > Metazoa > Cnidaria > Anthozoa > Scleralcyonacea > Coralliidae > Corallium > Corallium rubrum. The sequence continues at coordinate 84,849 of CAXIUP010000054.1, read as the reverse complement.
GAAATAACCAGAAGATAAATGTCACTGTTGGAGGAAGATCCATAAGCATGATAATTGACTCTGGTGCAAGCAGTAATGTCATTGATGATTCATTGTGGGAGAAATTGAAACTTCAAAAAGTGCAGTGCAAGTCAAGGAAATGCAACAAGAAGTTATATGCTTACGGGAATCCAAAACCACTGCAGGTACTTGGTAGTTTTACAGCAGACACAAGTATCCAGGGCAAAGAAGTGAATGCTGAGTTTATCGTAATCAAGGGGAAAGGAGAACCGCTATTAGGCAGAGATACTGCGTTACAGCTGGGAGTCCTTAAAATGGGTGCTGATATCAACTCCATTTCCTCTGGTGAGCCAATCATGGAAAAGTACAAAGATGTCTTCCAAGGAGTTGGAAAACTTAAAGATCACCAAGTTAAACTACATGTGGATCCAAGTGCCACTCCCGTAGCACAACCTGTCAGGCGCATCCCATTCAGTCTCAGAGATAAAGTAGAGAAGAAAGTGCAAGAGCTGCAAGAGCTGGATATCATAGAGCCAGTAGCAGGACCAACACCATGGGTCAGCCCTGTTGTCGTGGTTCCTAAGCCAAATGGTGATATCCGTCTATGTGTAGACATGCGCAGAGCAAATGAAGCCATCATTCGAGAACGTCACCCAATACCCACTGTGGACGAAGTGCTGCAAAGTCTCAACCAAAGCATTGTGTTCAGCAAGCTGGACCTGAGATGGGGTTACCACCAGTTAGAATTGGAAGAAGAATCACGCAGTATAACGACGTTCACGACACATTGTGGACTTTTCCGCTACAAATGCCTAATGTTTGGCATCAGCTCTGCCCCAGAAGTATATCAACGTACAATCCAACAGGTGCTACAAGGCTGTGAAGGTGCTGCCAATATCTCAGATATTATAGTCCACGGGAAAAACCGCCAAGAGCATGATCAAGCCCTAGAGAATGTCCTGCAGAAGCTAAAAGAGAAGAATCTTACCTTGAATAAGGAAAAGTGAAAATTCCACATGCCGCAGCTGGAATTCATGGGCCTACTACTTTCTGACAAAGGCATCGGTCCCACTGAAGCAAAAGTAGAAGCAGTTGTCAACGCTCGAGACCAACCACTCCTTCAGAAGTGAGAAGCTTTCTTGGTCTTGCCAACTACAATGCAAGATTCATCCCAGATTTCGCATCCGTAGCTGAACCACTACGCCGACTTACAAAGAAAGGAGCAAAGTTTGAGTTTGGCCCTGAGCAAAGAGAATCATTCAACGAGTTGAAAAAAAGGCTTACACAGGCTGAAACATTGGGTTATTTTGACAAAGAAGCAAAGTCCAGAATCATCGCTGATGCAAGTCCAGTAGGATTAGGTGCTATCCTAATCCAAAAGCAGAAAGGCCAACAGAGAATTATAAGCTACGCAAGTAGAAGCCTAACCAACGTGGAGAAAAGGTACTCTCAAACGGAAAAGGAAGCCTTAGCCCTGGTATGGGCTTGTGAACGGTTTCATGTGTACCTATATGGCATAGAATTCGAAGTTTATACCGATCATAAGCCGCTCGAGACCATCTACTCCATGAAGTCTAAACCCTGTGCAAGAATCGAGCGATGGGTCCTGAGATTACAGCCATATCGGTTCAAAGTAAAGTACATCCCTGGGAAACAGAATATTGCAGACCCACTTTCAAGATTGTCACAGGTGGGAGAAAGTGCTCGATCAACCGAAATGCAGAAAGATGCAGAAGAGTATGTAGGGTTTATAGCAGTAACCGCAACGCCCCAAGCAATGACAACACATGATATAGAGATAGCATCAGCTGAAGATGAAGAACTATCCGAATTGCGAACATGCATTAAGACAAGACAATGGAGAAAGAACCAGTGCAAGAAATTCATCCCTGTGAGTGGTGAGCTATGTGTCATTGGAAAACTTGTTCTCAGAGGTGCCAGAATCGTTATTCCACAGAAGCTACGACTGCAAACGTTAGCGTTAGCACATGAAGGACACATTGGCATAGTGAGCATGAAACAGAGATTAAGATCGAAAGTGTGGTGGCCAAGTATAGACCGAGAGGCTGAGAAGTTCTGCAAGACGTGCCACAGCTGCCAGTTGGTAAGTCAACCAACAACCCCCGAGCCACTGAAGCCAACGACACTACCACAAGGTCCATGGCAACATTTAGCGATAGATCTCCTTGGTCCGTTTCCATCTGGTGAATCCATACTAGTTGTCGTGGATTACTTCAGCCGATATTACGAGATCAAGGTCATGAAGTCTACAACATCAGAGAAAATTGTAGAAGCACTGGAGCAGATATTCGCGACTCATGGATTACCTTTATCTATTACAAGTAACAACGGTCCTCAATTTATCTCCGATGTTATCGAACAGTATTTTACAAATTGTGGAATTGAACACAGGAAAACCACGCCACTGTGGCCACAGGCCAATGGTGAAGTCGAAAGGCAAAACCGATCACTGCTGAGAAGAATCAAGATTGCTCAAGCTGAAAACAAAAATTGGAAAAAGGAACTTTTAACCTACCTAATCGCGTACAGAACAACCCCTCACACTACGACCGGTGTGAGCCCTGCAGAGCTTTTATTCGGGCGAAAGGTACGCAGCAAGATGCCAAGCCTAGCAGAGAAAGAATGTCGACGAAACTAGAGACAAAGTTGCAGAGATGAAAGGGAAAGCTAAGGAGTATGCTGATAAGAAGAGGAATGCAGTTGAATCTGACATAACCGCGGGTGATCAAGTGCTACTAAGACAAAAACAAGACAACAAGTTCACAACTCCTTTTGCACCGGAACCATACAGGGTGATTGAGAAAAAGGGAAACAGCATCGAGGTGGAGTCTCCAGAAGGAGCGAGATACAAACGCAACGTCACTCACACTAAGAAATACATCCCTCGTGAATCCATTGAAGAGAACAACAGCACAAGAGAGAATCCTGAGCAAGTGGAAAGAGAGAGAAGACCCCAAAGGAACACAACCATACCAAAGAAATATGAAGACTATGTCACGGACATAACTTGACACTATGAACTCCTAAATACTTGTGTTGATTTAAAACAAAATGTCATATACTGTAAGTTTACACTTTCAGTCCTCTATTATTTTAAAGAGACAATTTATGACTATGAACTTTTAACTTTTAAACATCTGTTTTTAACAGATCTCATTACCTGTTACAATTAATTATAGATTGTAGAGATGTTACAACATTTATGCCATTCATGTTAATTGTTACCGTACTTTAGTTACACTATGTATAACTCTTTTAAGAACTAAGTATTTGAAAAAGGGAGAGATGTAGTGTATAGGCTGCTGGTCATAAGAACAGCAGGCGTCTTATTAAAGATGGTGTTTTGGAGATTGAATTCGTGTTGATAAGTTTATGGTTTAATCCGAAGTAATCTTGAATGTGTGATACAAGAAATATAACATCCTACATAGGTTTTGACATTTTCCTTCAAAATTTTGGTCAATTTCTCCACCGTGAGACAAGCATTTCAAGTCAAATTACCCATTCATGACATAGTTGTTGTCAAATCCTGTGGGTACACTGTGCCTGACTTTCCCTGCCACCTGTGGCAAACCAGGCAATTTGTCAAACTGTTATTTTCCTGTTATGTGACTCTTAAAACAACCAATGTAAAACCAACCAATATAAGACATGTAAAAGCTTACCAGTCATTTGGTTTAACAAACAATCATCCCCATTCCTTTTAGAGAAAAACCCTTCAATTACAATACAGTCCAATTAGTAATCAATTATTTACATACATTTAGTATGGTAGCATTAATTTAACCAGAGAAAAAATCTATAAAATGGGGGGGGGGGGGGGGGTTGTAGTAATTGTTTTAAAATTAATACCCAAAAATGTGATTTATAGGTTTGGGTTAGGTGTTTGCATATGTTATAATCGGGGAGAAAAAAGAGGTGAGTTGGGTAGGTTATAGTATTTTTTTTAGAATTGATTGACACTAGAAAATGTGAATAGGTTTAAATCCATGGTACAGTATATTTACGTTGTGGACCAATTGGTCGAAAATGGTGCGAACCCTGGAAAGGCACAATTACTTATATGAGTCAAAAACAGAGCCCATCCCTGGGATTGAAGGCAGGGTGCAATAATAATAAACAACGATCACGAGGGGTTTGCATTAATGTATTTCAAGTATACTGTATATATGCAAGTGGTCCCAGAGAATTTAAGTTTGTTTTATTGAATAAGACTTTTCTAACATAAAATAACAATACCAACTTAAAATCACTTTAGTCCAGGAATGTTTGTGAACATTTAATGCAATCAACCTGCAACAACACATATTACTTATCTTAATAATTATGACATATGTTTGTAGAGCAACATGGATAAATAGAGCTGACCTATAATTTTGTTACAGCTACTGTATAAATATAGGTGAAGACAATGCTTTCACTTTAGACTTACCAAGTGATATAGAACAATTTTTTTTTTCTTCCAAAGCCAAAAATTTCAAATGTGATCTTCAAGAAATTGTGAGTATGGTAAATAATATAATATTGTAGATAGAAACTTTTTCAGACTCAAACAAAAATGTGTTGTGTTCCAAATATGAAATTTGGGTTACTGCACAGTCTCCTTTTTGGAGCTAGATAGCATGTGATGGTACTGTAATAAATTAAGAGTAATTTCAAACAGCAACTACAAGAACCACTAAACTCTGGTACTTTGTAGTTGTGCTTAAATTTAAAAAAAGTTTTTTCTGCCTTTCATAGCATACTGTATTTCACTTAAGTGAAATTTGTATTCATTCACTATTTAGGAAACTGTAACAAAACAACAAACAGAACTACAAAAAAATGGAATAGTAAAAGTTATACTATTCCAAAGTAGGAACTGGTAAATGCCATGTCATATATGTTAAAAAGAAAATCTTCCTTGGGAAGTCCCTCAGTCAGAACCCCTCTTGGAATTTTCAACACGTTGGCACAAGTGTGTGCTGTTGGCGTGTAACATAAGCTTCTTTTTTTCTTGGGACATGGTTCAGATCCATCCTCATCTGTATTCTACAAATGAGTAGAAATTTTAAATTCTCTAGGCCAAAGGATAATACTGTATTTTCCACTATTAAGTTCCCATGCAGGGAGCTTATTAATTTTTAATGCCATCAAGAGAGGTTATTAGAGAAGGATGATTATTAGAAAGGTGAGACTTAATAGAGAGGAAGCTTCATTTAATTTTTCAGGTCAATGTAAGAAAAAGAAACTGAAATCTAAACCAAATGTAATCAATTTTCTATTAATGGAGTTATTGTAAAAAGAAAATATTCATTTTTACCTAATGGGAGCTGATAGGTTAGAAGGAGGTTTAACAGGGAGATACTATACAGTGATAACACATCACATACTAAACAACGTATATTTCAGTGCTCACATACAGTAAATAGTCAAACAAAGTTTATTTATTTATATTACTTTATCGCCATGAAAACGTTCAAAGAATTAAAGTTTAATTACCTCAATATTTCTTCCAGTTATATCCTCACACATCATTAGATATTCATAGCACTTCGGCCAATGAGATGTCCTGATTTAAGTCACGTGTATATACCTGGAAACCCAGTCCAAATCAGAAGCTTAATTTATGCAAGTGTGCAGGGTTTTGAAGCTGAGAGAAATTGACAGGAAAACAATACATATGTAAATTCTAAATTTGAATATTGTATTTAGAAATCTTTTCTAAATACAGTAAACTGTATTTATAAATTATTTCTAAATACAGTTTACTGTATTTAGAAAAGATTTATAAATACAGTGTTCAAAGTTAACATTAAAAGGTATATATATATATATATATATATATATATATATATATTCATTTCAACAGTGAGACCAAACACAATTTATTACGCAAATAACATATTACAAACACGTTTTGGTCCAACACTGCTTGATACGGCCATTCTCTGCTCTTTATCGGCCTTCTCGTACGCAAATAAAGCAGACGAAATATGGCCTGTTCGCTCGCGTATTAGCTTTTCCTCATGCTTTCCTTGAAATAAATTTGTAGCTGTAGTTACCCGAAGACAGTGAGCTGTCTTTGTCTCTAGACCGGCTTCTTTCATCAAGGAAGGAAGAATTGAATTCAACTTATGAATACCTACAGGTGCATTGTCAAATTTATAATCTGTTTTACTCGGCCGAAAGTAAAATGCTTCGTCAATTCTTTCTAACCCCCTAACCAAAAAGATATACTGCTTAAACAAATCAACAAGACATGGCTCATGTCCGCCGTCATTATTGGGGTGACAATAATGTGTCACAACTCTTCCTTTCTTCTTTAAATCTTTCAAGCCTCTGTGGTAGGTTTTAGAAATATTTTCACGATGCGTAATTGCATTATCTTCAACAACAAAATTATTTAACCTTAACTGCCGATGCTCACATGGTCTTAGCCCAAATATTTTACCAATATAAAAATAAAGTGTATAAACCAAACTTTGAGCATTCTTATCTCCGAGCAAATCTTTGGACCATAGCAAACGCTCTTCTTCTTTTGTAACTGGCTGCTTTTCTTTTCGAGTACGTTTTTCAGACATCTGTTCACCACTTCTGTGCGACTTCTTCATTTCGGCATCTAAGACTTTTCTGAAGATCTGAAAACTACACAAATGCAAAGAAGGTAATTTTGATTTATACTGCATGCACTGCCAAGTATCAAAATGAACAGTACTCTAACCAATACCCCAATAATACATGAACTTACCAGTAATTCTTACCGTCCAACATGTTGGCTTCCGCTCTTCCATTCTCCCCTAGGTATCGCCTCAACGAACACACAATTTGATAAATTGTTTTCTCGGGGTACGGCTCACCATCTTTGCCAGCAACGTCCTGTACGAACTTGATAAGCCAAAAGTTCATACTTTTCAAAGACATATTACACAAGCTAGAGTCCAAACTTTCGACCTCGGCTAAATCTAAGCCGAACGGATTGTCCTCTGCCACGACTAATTTATTTTCACGCTCAGCTTGCCACTCCTCAAAGATACGAACACCCCAACGATTTTTGTACATGGTACTTCGTCGAGGCGCCTTTTTTGCGTTGTCAATGCTGTTCTCGATGGTTTCTGGTTCTCGAAATCGTTTTTTTTAGACTCAGATGCCATCCTCTTTTGCAAACTGAACATTCTTCTACGACCACGCGTTGCTCATTACTTCATTACTATACATGCGCATATAATTGTTAATCCCTCAGTGGTATGAATATCTAATGATGTGTGAGAAGCTATTTCAAATCCTCGTTAGTGTTTTAGACTTGGCTCCCAAATCCCATGTGCCATGAACAATGGCTCGGCTGCGCCTCGCCTTTGTTCATGGCACATGGATTTAGAAACCTCTAAAACACTAACTCGGATTTGAAATATTACTTCAAGGTACCAAACTTGGACTCAGCTGACACAACAAACTCAATTGTTGGTTTTCTTGCAAAGCCAAGAACTGGCTCTTCTGAGCATCCAGTTACAAATGAAAGTATATCAGGCAAGGTGACTGGTTGCCTTCTTCCACTTGCCACTTCTCGGATGTATTTCACATAAATGCTGTAAATCTCCTTTTCTCTAGCAAATGCTGTTGATCCCTCTGGGGAGAACTGAGGTTGTATTAAGCACATCAGATTCTTAACAGTTAATGCATGGTTTTCTGGTTGCAACAAGTGCCTCATAATAGGAAATTGGAAGAAAAGCACTTGCAACCCAAATACTTGCAAACCTTTCTGGAGCTGGTTTATGCACAGGCAGGTGGTTTGATCTGCAGAACAGGAAAACAACTTGTCTAAAACTTCAACTGGAAAGATTCTTGGCATTTGACCATTCTGTAACATGGCAATTCCACACATGACTCCAACCCAATAATACTCATTAGACATTTGACTACGAAGACCTTTCTCAAAATATTTCTTTTTCATTGCCTTATTCATGAGTCTTATCCATTCCAACCTTGGTCCTCCCACATCTTTGGCCGCTTCACCCATAAAGTCCACTTCGAAGGTAGTGCAGAAATTAGTAATATACTTGAATTCTGCAAATGTGGTTTCAATAACTCTGTCTCTGTCTATTGATATAAGATTAGTTTCTCCTTCCAGTTTTTCACTGGCATCTAACAGGTTTAACTGCCTTCCACGCACAACTCTGGACTGGAAATACCGAAGTATTTCCACTGGATCAGTGAAGTGTTTTTCTGAAATTTCACTCATTGGGGCAATGTCAACTCCAGCTGGTGGTAGTTTGTTTTCAGGTACATGTTCATTGACAGATTGTTTATCAGATTCGTCGTTACTTTTGGTTGCAAGCATTTCTTTTTCAACAACCATAATTTCTTTTTCAGGGTCAGTGTCATCATTAAGAGCAAAGTTATATCCAGGTTTCATTCTTAGATATAATCTGACCGACCATCTTCTTAATAACCATAAAGTTGAACTCTGCTCCTGGCTGTTGCTCTGGTTTGGAAATTCTCTTTTGCCTCACTTTAATAAATTCAAAATCATCTGCACCAAACACTGGGAATTTATTGTTAAGCGCATTCTTCACCTTCAGACGAATTTCAGCTTCCATGTTTCCTTCGTTGACCATGATAATACTATCTGCAATTACAGAATCCCATTTCAACGTTTGATCGTCTTTGTCACATTCATCATCCTCAATTTCAAATCCTCGAATCAAGGCAAATTCAATGGCTTTATCAGGCTTTTTCGGTTTTGGTTTCGAAGTGGTAGTTTCTGTCTTTGTAGCTCGAAGCCTTTCTTGTTGGTTCATTCGTTTATACATTCCAGAGGATGCGCTTCTGTTTAACATTAGCTGTGCCCTGTTAAGTGTAGCACCAAGCATACCTGGATCTTGATATTGGAAAGTCCGTTTCTAAAACGTTATTAAGACGGTTGGATTCCTCTTATGAAAAAATACCCCTACGCAAAATAGATCAGACAGAACGGTAAGTGTCTGAGAATTTACACTCAAAATATATTATGGGAGGAAGGTACCCTCGAGTTTGGAGTCGAGTTCGAGTTGGAGTTCGAGTTACACTTCGAGTTGTATATTACGTTTTTTTTATCGATTTTTTTCTCATTCTTTCAGCTTATTTTTGTAAAACGTTCTTACTTGTTGTTGGGCTTTTATAGGTTAGCGACTCTTTTGGTCTGATAGGTTGGTCTAGCATCTAAATATTGAAACTATTACGTTCTCACTTTCATACGTAATCCCAATCCCTTTTCCAATAGCTGTAAAGCAGTATTTTCAGCGGGGATAGATTGTACATGCTCAACCTGCACGAACATGCATGATAGCAGTCAAGAAGTGTTAATATGTATTGACCTTGATTAACCAAAGGACGAGCAAGTGGGATTGACCTCCGTGACGTCGAGGGGAATGACGATAGTATGCTAGGGTTTAGGCTCTCTGAACTGGTACTTTTAAACAAGAAGCTCCTATTGGTATCGTCAGTTGGTGATTGCGGTCGATTGTAAACGGTTGGTTGTAAACCTGGCTGCTGGTGCAAGTTCTGGTATTGATCGGTAGTTGAAACAGTGCTACTAGTAGTACCTGCACACAAGAAGCTTCTATTGGTATCGTCAGTTGGTGGTTTTGGTCGGTTGTAAACCTGGTTGCTGGTGCAAGTTCTGGTATTGACCACTGGTTGGGACAATGCTGCTAGCACATCTTTGAACCGCCACCGTTCTTGACAAAATAGATTGCAACACGTCCTTTGTGAGCCTCTTCTCATGTAGGAACGGGTTGTCTTCCTTTACATTTAAGACATACAAATACACCCACAGTATGTGCTTGCAGAGACAAGGGCGATTGTCTGGACAGCTAATCTTTATTTATTTATCCACGGAAATCTCGGTCAGGTTTAAAAGGTTAAAATACATATATACAAATAAAAACAAAGAAACTAGCAATTAACATAATACCTGTTTTCCACGAGAGCCGTGCTTTAAATAAAAGAAACTATAAAACTTTACAGCAGCCCACACGAAAACTATTTAGGGTATTTGCCTGCCGCAACCCGACCGGAAGGCTATTCCACAGCATAACTAAAGCTATTTTTGAGATAATTTGTGCGGGGCCGTGGAACAGCTAATTTTCCCTCCGTGTCTCTCAAAGAATAAGTGGCTACGCTGTCGCGATCAATAAACATGGCACGCATATAATCTGGTGCGAGGCCATTTAGCGATTTATAGACCATGACAGCTGTATGAAATTTTCGCTGGAATTCAAGATTTTTCCAGCCAAGCCTCTCAATTAAACAATCGGCATCAGCATCATAGCTAGAAAAGGTTAAAACTCTCGCTGTCCGATTTTGTAACTTTTGAAGTTTAGCAGCAAGAGTTTTACTGCAATTGTCCCAGACAACGCAACAATAATTGAAATGCGCTTGAACCAATGAATTAAAAATTAAATGTAGCGTTGTAACAGGAACAAAATGCCGAATACGTTTCAAGGCTGCTATACCAGAAGCAATCTTTTTAGTTATCTCCTGAATGTGTGCATTCCAAGATAGATTTTCGTCTATGTGCACTCCAAGTGATTTTGTTTGAGAAACACGCTTAACAGGAGCACCATCGATTGCCAGGTCTGGAGCGGAATGAAACGTAGATAATCTCTGTCGTGACCCGATTAACATAAACTCAGTCTTTGTTTGATTAAGGGTGAGCCTATTAGCGGTAAGCCACTGATTGACATTCGCAAGATCCTGATTAAGATGGAAATCGATGTCATTTACGTTGTCACTTGAAAATGTCAAATGGGTATCGTCTGCATATAGACGGGGCTGGCAGTGCGCAAGACAATCGGGTAGATCATTAATATAGATAAGAAACAACAAAGACCCTAAAATCGTCCCCTGTGGAATACCAGAGTAGTGAACGGTTGTTAGAAAGATACCCATTCACAAAACATTTTTGATTGCGTTCGCTTAAGTAGGACCCAAACCAACTACTTGCAGTTCCTGGAAAGTCGTATGCATTAAGTTTTGATAGCAGAATCTCATGGTCAACGGTATCGAACGCTTTTTTAAGGTCAAGAAAAAATACTCCATTTACACTGCCACGGTCGACATTGTAGGCCCAATTGTTCGTGGCCTCAAGAAGAGCAATCACCGTGGAGTGGAGACTTCGAAAACCTGATTGACTATTAGATAGCAAATTGTTATCGATAAGATAATCATAAACTTGATTATAAATTATCCTCTCAAACCTTTGCTACGACTGGAATGATTGATATTGGACGATACTTATTCAAGTCTCTACGTTCTCCCTGTTTGAACAATGGAATGACTTTAGCGCATTTCCATTCATCAGGAAAGATACCAGTAGTGATGGAACAATTAAAGATGACACATAGGGATTCAGCTATCAAATCGGGACATATACGAAGTAACAATCGAAATATAGTAAGGTTAGATATACTGCCGAAACAGAGAACGTAAGAGTCTAACGTTTCGAGCGAAGGCCCTTCGTCAGAGAGAAACGTAAAGAGTGTAAACAAACAACGAGCTTATATACGAAAGGTGATCATGTGACCAAAAATAACCCAATCAGATAAAAATGACAATAACAAACTGATAATGAGATGTGAAAAATTAGCCAATCAAATCAAATCAAAATAACGATAACAAATCGATAATGAGATGCGAAAGACATTCGCTATTCATACCGTCGATGCGCAAGAAGGAGAGGGTGTAAAAAGAATGAGCGAGAGTAAAAATAAATAAATAAATATATAAAGTGAAAACGCCGTTTGTGTCCGTCCTGGCTAAACAGAAACAATGTCTTCAGAGGTGTTAAATAAAAGAAAAACGTTCGTTGAGTCCGGTGAGGATGAATAGTACCAATTTTGAAAATGAGACGCTTTTCTAGTCTTTTGCGGCTGACATTACCGCCGGAAATGGGTCAGATGGCACAAACTTGCATGTCCGAAATACAATGGTTGGCACTATTAAAATGTCGGGCAACAGGCTTGTCAACATCATTGTTCCTCACAGAACGAAGATGTTCAGCAAACCTGTCAGATAAGTTTCACCGAAGTAGTAATACCCCCCCCCCCCCCATATAGGGATGAAAGGGATGCCGCCTCATTAAATATTCAACTTATTATTTATTCATTCTCAGGCTCCTGTGGGACCTCCTAACCCTAATCTCATTATTTATGCATATCTTAAACCTAACGTTTATCCAACCCCCTAAACCCTACCTGTTACTCATCCCCCTGGTTTTCACTGCGTCATAACTGGCTTATTATTTATGCATACGTCATTATTTCTCAGGCTCCTTTGGGACCCCCCTAAACCCTAGCTGTTACTCAACCTCTCCCCCCCCGTGTAATACATCATAACCGATAGCTCTCCGACTGATTTCCGAAGTTACGTCATTATCAAAAGGCACTCGACTTATATACTTATGTAATAGTAATCACCTTTTCATTTAAACACTTTACCCTACTGACAGTCGACAGTTGTGGGACACGTAGACGTACAGAGCATGCGTACACTAAACTTTAACAAAATAGACGTTCTTTAGAAGGAACTAAAGAGAAATTGATAGAGGCACTTTATATTTTTTATCTGAAACCTTGTCTCGATGAGTATAGGGAGTTTTGAACAGTCTAAGTGTCTGAATTGGCAGAGATAACATATCGACTTGAATTAATAGCATATGATGAGTATTATATTCAAAGGAAGGAAAAAGGGGGTTTAACGAATACGAAAATGTATACATTTTTAGACCAAAACATGGAAACGAGACAAATATTAATTAGAGGCCCGCGCCGCTTGACTGCATGCATAAATTAACCTTGACAAACACACAGATTATAAAGTTTCTTTGTAATTTATTTCTAAAGGTATAATAATTTACAAGTGTGTAATGACAGCTAGAATATATCGACGCAAATAAATGTTTTTAAATAAATTGTCCAGCTTTTACAGTGTCCTCCAGCTTGGATGTTTTGACTTTGTACACGGTGCCATCCCCTGTTAACAAGAGTTTACGTTTCTGTCCTTTGTGCTCGACGGACTTTACATCGAGAACTTTGACCACACTCCGTTTGCTGTCCGCTTGCAATAATGGCACTTTCTCGTAGTCAAGGATACCAGCCCAATCACCTCGCTGTACAATTTTACAAATGGCAAACTTTTTTCTGGTTGACGATAATTTTGTTTTGGATAATACAATCTTACAGCCATGCATTAACTGTTCCTTCTGTTGCTCTAAGTCATCTCCAGCCTGGTATATTGTTCCATTATCCAATTTTACAACAAGTTTTTGCTGGCCGTAGTGTTCGTTGCAACCAATAGCCAAGACATTATATGTCGAACCGAGTGGTAATTCTGCTAAGCTTTTCATGTGCTTGTACGGCACCATTTCTTCCCTCGTTAGTATAGGCAAAACCTTTGTGGACGTGGTCGATTCCGTAAGAACATTCCCTAATTTAACATTTTCCTTCTGTATTTCCTTAGCCAACTGGTGTTGCAAGGTTTTAATGTTATACTGTTCCATTTCTCTTGCAAATCTCAAGTTACAGTACACTACGACATTTCGCTGTGGAGTTCGACCCCAGCCGGTGATATTTAACACTGCCAGTGGTTTGCCATATAATGTTAAATAGTTCCGTTTAGGATCTCGGATCTGTTCCTTCTTCGCGTCAGGCAAGTTCTCCTGTAGATAGGTTTCGATATATTTGTTGGAGTAACAAAGACATATGTTTCCTTTCCCATCTCTATCGACCAGCATTATATATTTTTCTCCAAATTGTGTTTGTTTCTCGCGCATCGCCATAACATTATACGACCCCAGGGGTAACTATTTTAATTGGACGATTTGGTTGTCAGAGAACACGCAGCTATAATTGTCGAGGAACTGCAGCCTTTCTTTCTTCTCTGCAATGGCAGTTTCGAATGGTTTTCGACACTCTTGTATTTGTATGGCCGCTTCTTTCGTAATGCTTTCTACTTGCGTTTTACGTGTTTTATCACATACTCGACGTTGTGTACTGCTGGACGTTTCGGGAAGTTTGGCTTCTAAAATATCTGCTCTGTACAGTTCTATGTCTACCTTACAGTTTTCATTTCCTTGTACATGTTTGAGATAAGGCAAACAATGTTCGTGTGGTACAAATCCAGCATTCTCTAACAGTTGTAAATTAACTTCCTTGCTTTTGTCATTCCAACTGTAAACACCACCTTTGGACACTAGTCTAGTTGTAAAATCCGAATTTAAAGCATCACGACGATTCTTAAAATAGCGTGCACCAAAGATATCCAGAAAAGTATGTTTAGATTTTCCGTTCTTTTCACCACTCGAAGTTTTAATTCGATCGCATACTTCCACAATATCCACAGGTAGTTTAGCGCCTAGGGTGAGATTGGACAGGCACCAATTTTCTTTCTCAGACCATTTCTCCACAAATTGTCCACTAATGTTTTTAGTGACGTCGTTGTATGTGTAAACAAGTAATCCAATATCACGTGTTCTGTCAACCACAACTAAGCTGTGTAGCATAGAGTCACAGCAAGCTCGCCAAGTGTCAGCGAAAGGAGTAGAGTAAACCAGGGACGGTGGTACGTATTGTGTTATGCGGGTCAAAGTGTTCTCCATAAATTCATCACTAGGGACATCATCCTCGCAGTAAAATGTGACTTCGGCGCGCGTCAGTCCTCGATCTTTGGCTAAATTCCGGGCATCAGCGAGACGCGTATCCTTCTGACATACCCAGTCTTTCCAGTGTTGTCCCACAGTTTCTCGAACACTCTTGCTCTCCAACATTTGTACCATTTTGTTGTAAATTTTACAACGAGTAGTCATACCGTCCACAGTTTCCATGTACGACAGACAATTGTTACCAACTTGATCGCTGTTGTCTAAAAGTGTTCTGTTCAGCATCTGTTGCACAGCCTTGCATACGAAAACCTTCGTAAGTACTTAGGTAACGAATAACTGCCACTGTAATCCATTGTCACGTCGATATCTTTAAGGAAAATGTTTCTCAGTGGATAGTCGTCAGAGCGTAGAAACTTTAATACGTCAGAATAGTTCTCATCTGCACAGGCAATCTTTGGTTGTGGAAGCACTAATCCTGTTAGATTGGCAAACCATCTCGATCAGATACATCATATGGATATCGAAGAACGCTCTAAGCGGTTAAAATGGAGTAAAATTGGAATGTGTGTACCTCGACAGAGTGAAGAGACTACCGCAGATAGTAAAGAATTAAATCTGGAGAAAACTTTGGAAAATCTTATAAAGCGGCAAGAGGAAATGGAAACAAACTTTAATAAGTATTTAAAAGCTGCAAGATTACGGCCTGAAGAAACTGTTATTAATAAACAACAAAAGCGGGGAGAATCTAAATCACATACAAAGAGCAAACACGACTTTGACAGTGGAAAAACAATCGATATCTCTAAGAAGTGGCTGCGATGCTAATTTGTAAATACAACGCTCCGTGTCAAAGTTCTCGATGTAAAGTCCGTCAAGCACAAAGGACAGAAACGTAAACTCTTGTTAACAGGGGATGGCACCGTGTACAAAGTCAAAACATCCAAGCTGGAGGACACTGTAAAAGCTGGACAATTTATTTAAAAACATTTATTTGCGTCGATATATTCTAGCTGTCATTACACACTTGTAAATTATTATACCTTTAGAAATAAATTACAAAGAAACTTTATAATCTGTGTGTTTGTCAAGGTTAATTTATGCATGCAGTCAAGCGGCGCGGGCCTCTAATTAATATTTGTCTCGTTTCCATGTTTTGGTCTAAAAATTGTATACATTTTCGTATTCGTTAAACCCCCTTTTTCCTTCCTTTGAGCCATAATGACGTATACATAATGAGATTAGGGTTAGAACGTCACAAAGGAGAATGAATAAATAATAAGTTGAATATTTAATGAGGCGGCATCCCTTTGGCCGCCATATGGGGGGGGGGGGGGTATCACTACTCACCGATGTAAAGCATGCAACATTTATTGCAAGAAATACAGTAAATGATGTTGGAAGAGATGCAAGTACAATTATGCTGAATAACAAAATGAGATTTTGGTCCCAAAACACATGTAGCGGAGTTAAGAAAGGAACACGTGTAACAACGGGTATGGGAGCAAGAAAAAGTACCCGCTGGTGCCAATAGATTTTTTCTAAGGGCACTACGCACTAAACCATCACGAATGTTTTTATTACGCCGAAAAGAAATTAAAGGGTTGTCGGTGAAAATAGCTGACGTTTCAGGATCATTCTTTAGGATATGGAAATTGTGGCTAATGATATCCCTAACTTTGAGTTGAAAGGATGAAATGTGAGAACTAATGGTATTTTAGTATCAGAAACTCTCTCTGAGCGAATGATCATGACTTCTGTATCTTATAAGCCGACCGATTCACATAGTTACCTTTTATTTTCATCCTTTCATCCCAAACACACTAAACAATCCATTCCATACTCTCCATTTCTGCGACTTCGCCGCCTATGCAGTGATGACAAAGACTTTGAGAACAAATGTTTGGAAATGAGATCCTCTTTTGTCCAGCGTGGCTATCCCACCCACCTGTTAGACACTGCTATTAACAAAGCATCTAGTATTCCTCATCCTGACACTTTAAAACAACCTTTAGAGAGAGTTTCTGATACTAAAATACCATTAGTTCTCACATTTCATCCTTTCAACTACAAAATTAAGGATATGATTAGCCACAATTTCCATATCCTAAAGAATGATCCTGAAACGTCAGCTATTTTCACCGACAACCATTTAATCTCTTTTCGGCGTAATAAAAATATTCGTGATGGTTTAGTGCGTAGTGCCCTTAGAAAAAATCTATTGGCACCAGCGGGTACTTTTTCTTGCTCCAGTACCCGTTGTTACACGTGTTCCTTTCTTACCTCCGCTACATGTATTTTGGGACCAAAATCTAATTTTGTTATTCAGCATAATTTTACTTGCATCTCTTCCAACATCATTTACTGTATTTCTTGCAATAAATGTTGCATGCTTTACACGGGTGAAACTGGCAGACGCTTATCTGACAGGTTTGCTGAACATCTTCGTTCGGTGAGGAACAATGATGTTGACAAGCCTGTTGCCCGACATTTTAATAGTGCCAACCATTGTATTTCGGACATGCAAGTTTGTGCCATCTCACCCATTTCGGGCGGTAATGTCAGCCGCAAAAGACTAGAAAAGCGTCTCATTTTCAAAATTGGTACCACCCCCTCCTTCTTGCTCATCGACGGTATGAATAGCAAATGTCTTTCACATCTCATTATCGATTTGTTACTGTTATTTTGATTTGATTGGCTAATTTTTCACATCTCATTATCAGTTTGTTATTGTCATTTTTATCTGATAGGTTTATTTTTGGTCACATGATCACCTTTCGTATATAAGCTCGTTGTTTGTTTACATTTTTACGTTTCTCTCTGACGAGAAGGGCCTTCGCTCGAAACGTTAGACTCCTACGTTCTCTGTTTCGGCAGTATATCTAACATTACTATATTTCGATTGTTGCTTCTACACTGCCTACGCAGCACGCTGCTTTCATATACGAAGTAGCCTAGCTGATATCTTATCCAAACCTGTTGCTTTAGATTTGCATATTTTAGATAAGAGTGAGAGAACTATAGTAGAATTTGTCTGAATTAATTGCAAACTATGACCTTCGCCGCTATTTAGAGATGTGAGATGATCAAGGTGTGAACGATTGTTTTCAGTACAAGGTATTTTCTCGGCTAGCTCAGGTCCAATACTGGCAAAGTGTTCATTGAAAGTTTCGCATAATACTTTTGAATCGAATATTGGAGAACCATTCAAGTTGATTTCCTTTATATGAGAGTTGTGTTGTTTTCTTGAGGTAAGCTCATTAATTATACCCCAGTCTTTTTCATATTTCTCTAATTTTCTTGAAAAGCAACCCTGTAATGGTTCTCCTTAGCACGTTTGATTTCATTATTCACAAAAGTGCGAGCTCTTAAAGGCGAACCAATCTTGTGGGTCTTGAGACTTAACAGCTTTGATTTTTAAAATGTCCCTTTCGCGCATGCGCTGTTTTAGTTCAGGCGTGATCCAGGGCGACTTAGAGGCCCTGACACGCCTTGTGCGCAAGGGGGCATGTCTTTCAACCACGGCATTGAATGTGGTTTTCCAGACTTGCCACATTTGATTCGGATTATTTAAAGCTGTTAATCCCTCCCAATTCTGTGAATAAATGTCCATTCGAAAACTGTCGGAGTCAAAGCTTTTGATATTTCTGTATGACACCGTAGAATGGCCTTTATTAAAAGAACGCATTGGCATGCGTTCTTGAAATTTTACGAAATGAATAAATTAAGCTATGATCACTAATGCCGACATGAGAGACACCAGAGCAAACGATTTTATCCGGTTCGTTAGTAAATATGAGATCGATTGTGGTAGAAGACGATTCAGTGATACGGGTTGGTTCACCTATCAGCTGATTCAAACTGTACAGCTCAGTGATGCCTACCAACACTCTCGTCGCGTGATCTAGGGCAGGCGCCCCAACATTGCAGTTTAAATCACCTAATAAATGGTACTCGACACTTTCGGCATCGAGTCTATCAAGTAACATCTCAAATAGATCGAATTTGTCCACGGTAGAATTAGGTGGTCGATACCACGTTGCAATGAGAAAAGGCTTGGAACTTGGTTTACGAATTTCTATGCATAGATTTTGTAGCTGATCGAGAGACAAATATAAACGTGGCGAAAAATTTACGCTAGAACGCACATAAAAACAAACACCCCCGTACATTTTTCCATCGGCACTGGGAAAACCCCTGTCTCGACGTACAATTTCGTAACCAGTTATATGCAACTCATTATCACATAGTTGAGCCCAGCCATGTCTCATTCAAAGCTAAAATATCGATCGGGTTGTCGGCAAGCAAAACTCGTACTTCGTCAATATGCTTGGTTAAATCTCTCACATTTAGTGATGCAAATTTAAACCCTCGCGTAGTAGGAATTATGGGCTGAGTGGAATCAAGTCAAGTTGAAAAATTATTAGCAAAATCTAACATTCTGTTGTAAGGCTAAACTTCCCTGCTTATTCAGATGAAGGCCTTTAAAGTTTAAATGAGTCCTATCTATGTTAGAGTTACTTAAGAATGGAATCTTATTGCACTTACAGTAGTCCTTGAGAAGACTGTTAACTTGATTGACCTTTGCTAATAGATCATTATTGTCAGTTCTCACCAGTAGCGCCGAGATACCTACGGTTGTTCCTGGCGAATCTTGGCTTATTATTTGTGTCACCAGATTAATAGTGGAATCTGCGATAACCCTCGGCGTAGAACTTCAAAGATCGTTCGTTCCGACATGTAGGATTAGTTTGTCTGGAGATCTTCTTGCTAACGGCTTTACAAAATCCTCCATGTCACCAATGTTGGCGCCAGGGAACGGCTTCACAACAAAGTAGTGAGCAGGGTCGTTGGCACTCATCTTTGCGCCAATGACATTTCTCATTTTCGCCCGTTATCACGACAATTTTCTTTCGACCTGAAGACTGAGATGCTGGATCGACGGTGTTGAAGTGGTGTTAGAGGTTTGAGAGGTAGAAACAAGAGCATGAACAGCAGGATCAATAACTGGCTGATCAGGCTTGGCAGATTTCTGTCCCTTTTTCTTTCTCCCCTGAACGGCGCTTTTCTCACTCGAGCGTTCAACTTCCATTCCAACAACATTATGATGCTCTGTAAATTTAGTAGATGCATCAACAGTTTGATCCAAGACATGCTTGCTAAGGGCTTCAATCGCCTTGATGAGGATATCATTGTTTCTCTCTAAGCGGTTGATCTGCATATTTTCCTTCGGTATGGTTGATTGGGTTTGAGCGGGAAACTTAGATTTTTTTCTTAACTCGCTAATTTCAACGTTCAGCTTCTCAATATGAACTCTATGTATCTCACAACAGCCACAACAGTCGATAGAACTAGGATTAGCGACCTTAAGATACCCCGATTCCGTGTACTGGTACGGGTAAGTTACCCGTACCCGTACACGTTTGCAGAGTGTGCGCATAACAGCTTACGATACACCGTTTCCATATACGAGGACTGGTAATGATTTGTTTTCAAAACAAATATGGCGGCCACCGAAGCAAGGTTTGTTTTTATCTTATTTCTCGATTTGTTGATCTTTTGTTTTGAGAAAATTTGTTGTAATCTTTTTATTGGACGATTGCAAATCAAATGCATTTTGGTTTTTGTTTAGAAATTACGTTAACGATATGTTGCTGCTTCATGCAGACGATACAGATGACGAAGACTTGGAGATTTTGCTTGTAGATGCGTTCTGTAAACAACCATCATCTACATAACTTGGTTATATAATCCCCGAGCCGGGCGACGGGCCGAAGGCCCGGAGCCCGGTGAGGGTGCTAATCTCGACACGCGTGGAGTCCATTTTACACGCGTGTAGAAAAAGCGAGGGAGCCGAAATCTGGGAAATAGTTTATTTATTTATTTATATATATATATGTTTGGTACGGTGTCACGCGGTAAGAATAGTTGGACACTGGTGACTAGCGACAAGAAAACTAAAAATCTGTCAGTATTTTGCTTTCGTTTAACGAAATGGAGCCTGCTCTACTTAAATAATAAAAGAGAACAACGAAGAAAAGGATACAAACAGCCGGTTTAATATATGTTGAAGCGAAACCAGAGGTCCTGAAGAAACCAAACGCCGTATGGTAAACAAAACCTGAAAACCTCGAGCTGGATTGCAGTGTTTGTGGTCACTCAGTCGTCTCAAAGTCATTCAAGTTTATAACGGTAGGGGATTTGAATTTTGTCCTTATGTCCTAAAACAATATACATGCAGCTTCACGTTTTCGTGCTCTCCCTTTGCTCGTCCAAATTAACCATCAGTCAGCTTAACTAAAACTAACTTAAAACACTATCTTAGGCTTATATCACGCTTATATTAACCGTGGTGGACGTGGGCTTTGTCGGTTTTCTTGGCTGTGATTCCAAATTTTCGACTGAAACGTTGTCTGTTTAATACTTCTTTCTGGAATCCGATTCTACTGAATTGTTTTTATCTCAGACTCTATTATAAATGTAATTTTTGAGCTGTCAACTTTTAATTCTGCCTTTGCAAAATGTACATGCATAGAGAAGCCATTTGAAGGCTTGCTAGAAATAATCCCTTTTGAAAACTCCTAAAAACAATATATTTTTTACAACCAGAATTTAATAATGAAATCTAAGTTTTGCTTTGATATGTTCAACTTTCTTTAAATGATTTAGATCAGTTTTGTCATCCTATTGACCTATCCATAAACTGTATAATTTAATATCCCAAGGATTTAATATCATTTGTTTTTATATTTCTTTGTTTTTATATTGGCTGTATAATCAGGAGTGCTTTTTTTAATCAGGGGGTGGGTGGGTGGGTGGGGGGTGTTTCAAAAAAGCCTGTAAGAGTGGGCGAGGGGTTGTTGCATTCATGTATTTCTAGTAAACCTTGAAAGTGTTGATGAACAAGTGTGCATTGATCTGTTTAGGTAATCGTGCAATTTGCGTTGTAGCATAAATAACAAGAGAATTTAATTTAATTTTTTCAGAGCTGAGTCCTTAACATGCAAGACCTTTTATTTTTTTGCTTCAGGTTCAGCAAAGATGACATTCGAGTATTGTACAACTCTTTATCTATTCCTTCGTGGTATAAGTGTCCTAATGGAACAGTCGCTGGTGGTATGGAATCATTTCTTTTACTTCTACGAAGACTAACGTACCCAAACCGTCTATGTGATTTATGCCAATTGTTTGGAAGGCCAGAGCCTGAATTAAGCATGATTGTTCATGAGGTAAATACACTGTATTGTACTGCATATTTTCTAGTTTAAAGTGATAGTTGTGACAAACTCAAAACAAAGGCAGAAAAAGGCATTTTTACAAAGTTTCAGTTTGTTTCTTTAAAATAGTATTTTGTTTAACTTTGTATTTTAGTGGGGTTTTTTACAAACGTTTAACCAAATATTCTCTACAGGTGTTGAGTGACATATATGACCGGTTTCACCACCTACTAGAAAATGTGGACCAGAATTGGATTGATGCACAAACATTTGCAGATGCTATCCATCATGCTGGGTGTCCATTACAAAATTGTTCGGGGTTTATAGATGGGACACTAAGGCCATGCTGTAGACCCATAAAAAATCAAAGAATTCTCTTTTCTGGACACAAACGAATACATGGTTTAGAATTTCAGGTATAGTAAAAGAGATAGAGTATTGTCTATTTGTTGCAAAGAAACAGAACTATCTGTGAATTACTGTAGTGTGAATGTGTATATAATAAACTATTCTACAGGGTTATAAATACGAACACTGGATCTTTTTCGTACAACTGTGTGTATAAAATATTTGTAGTCAAAAGACAACCGTAATTAGTCTTGTTTTATTTTTCCAGAGTGTGGTATGCCCAAATGGTTTGATAGCTAACCTATATGGGCCAGTTGCTGGACGGCACCATGATGCTTTCATGCTTTATGAGAGTAATTTGCTCCACAGGCTTCAAGCAAAATTTAGAGCTCCAAATGTGTTCACCCTTTATGGAGATCCTGCCTATCCAGTTCGAGAACATCTACTTGCCCCATATAGAGGAGCAATGCTTACTCCAGCTCAGCAGTTGTTTAACAAGAAAATGAGTAAAGTTCGAGTATCAGTTGAGTGGTCATTTGGAAAAGTCGTGCAGTATTTTGCATTTTTGGACTTTCGGAAAAACCTCAAAGTACTTTTGCAACCAATTGGGAAATACTATGTTGTAGGCACACTATTGACCAATTGTCATACATGCCTTTATGGCAGTGTTACTTCAGACTACTTTTGCATGCATCCCCCTGACTTGAACACATACCTTAATAATTGAATTGAACATTATGTATAAACATATATATTTTATTAAAGTTTTAATTCAACAATGGTGTATTATGTAACAATTAACAAAATTAAGCTTAAATAAATAAATAAATAAATATATATATAATAAAATTAAATATAATATTTGTAACACAAGGAGATTGCTTCATTTACAAATGAATGCTACTTTTAATCTTTTTTTGAGTTTATCAAAGCTTTTATAAGCTCAAGCTGCATGTTCATTTGCTGCTCTTGCAAAGCAAGCCTCTTTTTCTCAAGATCAAGTGCTTCTTGCTTTAGTTTTGTTTCTGCTTCAAGTGCATCGCGCTTATATTGAAGCTCTTTGTCCCTCAATTCAGTTTCTGCTTCTTTTTTTCCAGCTAGATAGGACATGACATCTGGGCGTTTGGATCGTTTAGTCTTTGGTTTTTCTTTGGTTTTCCCTGCAATGAAAAAAATCCCCTCAATTACTTGGTTGATAAAGTACATGTTTTATATGCTTTTTCAGCTAAGAACAGCAACTTACGATTAGGGCTAGCACCATCATCTGAGTCACTATTACTGTTTGAAGTACTTGACTCTGTGGAGAGAATTAGCTTATACTTAATTAATAAAATTAATAAAAACTGCATAAATACAACAGAGTGCTTAAATTGATTTGTAATGACTTCTTTTTAATGTTTCCATAGCCTTATCTCTGAGTTCAACGCCTTTTTGTTTATCATCTGCATCCTTCTTGTTGTTCTTGGATTGCTGTATTTTTAAGTCAGTTATGTAAGACACAATGTCATCTAATAGTTGCTCAACTTCTGTGTATTGCTCTTCAGTGCCAGACCTAAATTTAAATTTAATACTTAGTACCCATACTTTGACTTTTATATCCAGAAAAACTGGGTGAAATACAAACAAAACTCTACTGTACATTACTTTTTTAATGCATCAGCATTCCCATCTTTGTGGTGGCGCAAGAGAACATCAAAGTGTTCTTTGCAAGAGCGGCCTTTTACAATGATTTATTCATTTATCCATGCCCGCTGTAAATTATCAGCTATAATGTTCCGGTCTGTTGGTTGTTTGGGTCTTATAGCCACCACTTCTTTTAGCAGATCAACATCATGATTTATGTGCCACCTGAACATAGTCTAGAAATCGAATGGAATGCAAGCCATGAGGTTTAATGTGCTCTTAATGTATAAGTTAGCAAACTATGGCATTTAAGTCTTGAGGCTTGTTTAAATATAAGAGTAGAAAGTTAGCAAAAGCTAAAAACTAAAGCAAAATTAGTTTGAAATGGGTCATTCCAGAAAACATCCACACCTCCCCCACGGGGGAAATGTGAAGTTGACCCCCTCCCCCCTTCGGACATCCTAGTACATTTTACTATTATCAGAAGTAGACTTACCCCCCTGCCCTCTCCAGATGTCACAAATTTCCCCTGTGGGGGAGGTATGGATCTTTTCTGGAATGACCCAATATCTAATTTAGCTTATTCAGCTATTCTTCTCTACATATAAATAGAGTTTGGAACTCTTGATTTATTAAAATAATTTTGTACTTTTAACTACATAAATCATATGTTAAAATTATTAAAATAATCTTGTACTTTTAACTATACATAAATCATATTTTAAAATTGTTAAAATAATAATTTTGTACTTTTATTAAAGACAATCATATGTTAAAATTGCATGTCATGAAAAAACCTCTTAGAACACTGAATATGTTATTCAGTTTGGGTGTCTCACACAAAAAAAAATCAAACTCAAGCTGTAACCACAGCTTTAGACTGGATAAGACTGCTAACCCTAACCTCATTTCTACTCATGATCATTTTAGTCACAGTGTTCTTAGACACACAAATTTTAAAAAGGTTCTTCAAAGTATGCTTCTAACTTTTTCTTTGTCTGCAATGATTTTTTTTTTAATCTATCGTAGTTACATTATTCAGTAAAACATACTTTAACACTGGCACAGGTTAAAAAATGAACAGTGCTAGTGCTTCAAGAGAACTTACAAATATGTTTACATTTGACTGTTACAACAAAGCTTCGATAGTTCAACTGGCGGCGACCATTTTCTCGACATGAAAATCAAGTTGTTTTGAAACGTGTATTCGAATGCTAAAACATCAGTTTTTCAGAGGAAAATGTCAACCGAATTGTTGAAATATTCTTAAAGAATCATTAAACTTAACTTTGTATATAAAAAAAACCCATTTAAGCAGCAGAAATACTTACTCGTTTATCCATGACCCACTCGTAAACTTCTTACGGGTAAAGTGATGTTTACCCCGGGAAAACGGCTAAGTCTACCGGGGTAAGTCGATGACGTCATAACAAAATCCGAAAAAAATGGCCCTTACCCGTTACCCGTACCTGGAATCGGTGTATCTTAAGGTCCCTATTAACTTGTGCAGTATTAGAGCTGACTTTAGGCAACAGATTTGACGGCACATTTTCGGCTTCCCGTTCGGTGTAGAATGGCTCGCTTCATTGGTCACTAGAATCACAACAATCCGTAGATGCAGCACTCGTGCAGTCGGCCTGATCTTTAAGAACAGAGTTTCTTGTTTGGGTAGGCATCGTCGTTAGTTGGTTTGAGAACTGAGGAAAAATATTAATGTGTTCTATAAGATAACTAGTGCACGAACAGTGTCGTACAGATACCTAGTGCACGAACAGTGTCGTACAGAACAGATACGAGATGTCCTGGCTACTTCAATGCAATTAAGGTTTTAATAGGCATGGAAAGTTTCAATGCCTATACAGGAAGGAGTGTGGCAAATATCGACATCATAACTATTCCATCCGTGCAGGACAATAAACTTCGTATGCTCGCTGGCTATTCGAACTTGGCCGCTTAATTGCATCTCATTGGCCTCTGACCTAGCGCTGCTAATGGCTTTCAGCCGTTGCTTACTCAACTGTTTTGATGACGATTTTTGCTTCCCTTTACTTTCTCTTCTGTTGGAATTTCCCCCCCGTTTAGTCGGGCTATGTGTAGATTTTGGATCCAGTACGCCATAAGCATCATTTGCAGAGTAAGGATCTCCTTCAAAATCTTCGGCTAACACTTCTTTGCCGAATTCTCTTGCCCTCTGTATCTGGCTTTCACGTTCTCTTCTTCCCGTTTCTGCAACGCTTGGACTTTTCCTGACATCAGACTCCCTTCCATGAAACCCTGAACCATCTTCTCTAAATGTACGTTTTCTCCGACCCACGTAAAGTGACCTGTTTCCGCCATGTTCATACATGGCGTCGTCATTGTGTTCTTGAAAGCTCGAAATATGTGGGTTTTTTGGTTGTCCCACCATTCGACCCAAGAGGACAGTATGCTGCAATAAGTGGGATTCTGTTTGATAAACCGATTCAAATCTTCTCGCTTTTTTTCTCGAAAACTCTCACCGTATTTGCTTCGATTAACGCATACGCAAGATTTTCAAATTGGGCCTTGTGCGCGTCGCCCAACCTTACACTTTTACGACCTACTGATTGCTTGTAATGAAACTCGTACGATACCACTTTAGCCACAGCATCTTCTCCAAATACAATTCTAATAGCATTCCACTCAGCTCCGGCTTTGTCCAAAACCCATCCAGTGGGATTGAATACGTAAAGCTCGCGTCACCAGATACACCTTGTAACACCTGAAATATACAATAATGGTAAAGCTGGGGGCTATATCGGAATAAGGCTAGTTTTGAAATGATACATACGCAACATACCTCGTTAAATAGCGACCAAAACTGTACTATGGCTTCAGTATCTTCTGTAGTACTCTCCATGGTAACAAGCTTTACCAATTTTCGTAGCAAAGGATGGTACAGCCACAAAGTTATGGTCTTAAAACCGGGACAACGTTTGTGAGTTGCATCGGCATAGCAATACTGGTCATCAGTGGCGTGCGGTGACCAAAATTGATAGGCAAGCGAACCCTTCTAGGGGGGTCTGGGGGCATGCTCCTCCAGAAAATTTTTGAATTTGAAAACCCCAGGAGTGCATTTCCAGTGACTTCCAAAATAATTTTTCCAAAAATAATAATCTGTAAGGCCTGGCTATAGGCTGGTATTTTTGAAAATACACAGTCATTTCACTGCATTCACGAATCAAAAATTACAGAACAGCTATATTTGGGTCATCAAAAATAGATGCATAATATTATGACTAGTGACTTTGAGGTAACTACAATAATTAGAGATAGAGTATTATTATTAGCAATTATATTTTACAAATGTTATAAACTTATAATGCGTCTGCACATTATGATGTAAATGTACAGACATGCATGCAGTCATTACGTACATGGCTATACAGAATTACATGCATTGCAATAATCCTGAAAAAGTAACAAAGCGGAACTAATATTCTATATTTACTTAAACATAAATTCCATCCGCCTTTTAATGCACAGAAAAACGTGTTTTACATCTCCTAGATTATCTGAGAATAAACAGTGATGTTTAGTCTCGTGTGTTTTCAGTGATTAATTTATTTCAGCAACAGAATTGCACAATCAGTCATATAGTCATCCGCCACATGTTTGCCCGCATTTGATTATTTCTGTAGACTTTAGTTCATGCAATTTGCATGCTACAAATAAATGAATTACGGAAATTATAACTAGTTTTAAATGAACATTACCTTTTGGTTGCTGCGCAATTCACCAACAATATCACCATTCGCCAATGACTTGCCCTTCATAAGTTTATTTCTCAATTTTAAATGATGTACAACATGTATGGTTTAAAGTAACGCGCCTTGGTGCCTATAATTCCCCTGTTTGAAATTGAAAACCCGACTCGTGCTGTCTTGCGTGCGTGTCATTCCTAAGCTAAGGGCCAAGAGGCAAGTGTTCATCCTATCGCACGTGTGTGTTGGCCAATCAGCTATCAAGCGGTGTCCCTTAGAAGCGCCGCTTGCTTTTGCCCTATATTCGTCCAATTGGAGGCTCCCAAACCTAAATTAGCGCATGCGCAATCGTTGATTTTAAGCTCGGAAGGCAAGCGGCGCTTGCCTTGGTTAATAATCAAGAAATAATTAGAACTCTTAAGCAGGGTGTATCAAGATAAGTCTTCTTAATCCACTTGACTCTTTCTAGACAAAACATCTAGAACAATCGCAAACACTAACAAGTGTTATGCAAGCTTGACATTAACTCGCGCACTAGGCAGAAGATTTAGTTTGATAATTGATATTGTTTAGAAGAGAACTTAAGACTGATTTTGTTCAGAGATTGGTCCAGAAATATTTCATTCAGTAAAAATGTTTAGGCAAGCGGCGCTTGCCTACGCTTACATGACCGCACTCCACTGCTGGTCATGCAAGAGGTCATTTTTTTCACAATCCATACTCAGCGCCACGTTTGCTTGAAACCGAGAGCACTTAAAGACAAATGTATTCTTACCATTCTGTCATTCGTCGTTAAAACAATAAAGCAGGTAGGGATCTCTATCGTCGCAAAATTTCTTCCCACATGTTACCCTCTTTCAACGCACAGACCAGTGTATTAGCGACGACTTCTGAAGGTTTCAAAGATGCATGTTTTGTAAAATCATCTTCAAGTTTCCGTTCAACCTCTGAATTCCGTCTGTTAGGAATTGCACAACTATGAGATCCACAATGATAAATGTCAACCACCTTTTTATCTGAGCTGAACTCCCATACTTTTATAGCCGGGCAGCTAACAAACATGGCTTCTTCTTCACAAATGAAACATTTCTTTCCGTCCGTTGCTGCGGTAAACTGAACGTCATTAGGCGAGCCCTTGTTTTTTAAAAGCAAGAAATCCTCCTTTGGACATTTCCAGGATCCTCCACACCCGTGCCCTCCTTCTCATTCCTCGATGTTGCCTTCTATTAGATGTACACCACGTTTGCCAATGTTGACCATCTTTACTCGATTTCATCAATATTCATTGGGTCGCATTGGAGCTGAAAGTGGCACAATCCGTCAATACCAAATGGCAGTTCCTGTACGTGTTTAACCTTCATGTCTCGAGTTCTAGAAACGTATGCGACAGAATTCGGCAAATTAACACATTCTCAGCATGGCTCTGGATAACACATCCGTATTGCCAGTCAAATGCATATATATATATATATATATATATATATAGTCTTACTTTGGAGGGTGTAGAACAGTTGGAGAAGGGTTTTGCTGAGCGACGAGCTAGGTGGAGTAATTGCCTCGAAGGTGAGCTGAGACAGACTAAGTCCTACAGGGAGCCAAGCAACTGTTTTTAGCCGAGAATCACCCTCTCCAAACGCCACCTCCAGCTAGTGGAGAAAGGGATTCGAGGCACGAAACAATCTCCAAAGGCGTTTACATAAAAGCAAGACCGCTGGTTACACCAGATAGCGGGCGGTGGACTGCAGCATGTCCAGGGACATGGCTAGATGGGATACTCGCAGTTGAGGTGACCGCGAGGTACTAGGTCCGAGTCATCTTCGGAACAATCATCGGGATTCGGATTTTTGTACTCGGATTTTTAAAAATGGCGGCCACAATTTCAATCCAAGGAGTGGTAAAAACTCTACGAAGCCAATAGACGCCTCAATGAAGAACAAAGTAAGAATTTGTAAGAGTAATAAGATTTAAGACTCTAAAGTTGTTTTTTTTATTAAGAATCGTGGTGCAAATTTAGTAAAATGCTTGTAGTAATCTAGAGGAATCACGAATTTCCCAATTTCCCATCAATTTACTGAGAAAGCACGTTTTCCTCTACAAAATCTCTGTTTTCCCAACATGTTTTCAAAAAAGTGGGGGGTGTCACACCCAACACACCTCCTGCACGCTACGCCCCTGTATATATGATTTGATATAAAATATATGATACATGATATATCATATATTTGTGATATATGATATGTGATGTGATTATTGTGATGTGATATATGATATAATATATGTACTTTCTGTCATTTTGATAAGTTCAAGTATTTTAAAGAATACGTAATTACTCTGATATGAAATCTATACCTATTGATGGGGCCAAGGAAAATTTGAATGACCTCATTTTGAAGTAAATTTTGTTTTGAATTTCTTACATGAAAATGGGTTTATAAGAGCTAATTGATATGCATGCAAAAGAATATTAATTTAACAAGCCATTTACGAATAAGGTTTATACTTGTACATGTACATGTACATGTACATGTACATGTACATGTACATGTAGAGGTGAAATTTTCAACTGGCTCAATGAGATGTTTGGACCAGAGGCTTTGGTACACAGGATATAAAGTATTTATTTTTGTTAATGAAATTTAAGTTTCCTTCTATTCAATTGACATCTTATGTTGTATGAAGACAGTTTTTTATGAATTATGTCTCAACTATTATCCTATAAAGAGCCTGTTCACAGGAGACCGAGTTATACAGTATCTCAGGGGTTGGGATAACTAATTGGGAAACTCTGTTTCACATCTAACATCTGTATGCTACTTAATGCTTTACCCCAAGTTATCCCAGCTAACAACTGAGGTATGTACAGTAATAAAGATCAGAATATTATGATGTGTTACTTTTACAAGTTTATTCTACCCCCCCCCCCCCCCCCCCCGAGATGACTCAACAAAAATATTTGAAAGCACAATCTCACCTATTCTACTCTACAACTCAGAGATATCATTGGGGTGCATTCACAAATAATAACTTTAATAAATGCGACCAATCACCAATAGAGAAAGTACACCTAAAATTCTGTAAATAGAGGATGAACACCACTTTGCACTATCTTGTAAATACTATGAGCAAGATAGAAACAATCAAAATGATATCTTACAAAATGATTTTTGTATAAATTTGCATTATCAAGCTGAAAATGAATTGCTACATATGTCATCTAATGATACAAAATTAATGAATATATATATTTTCAAAATTTATTTTATTGTGTTTCATTGCCTTGAAACCAGGAATGTTTCAAATGTAACTCACGCACAGCCACTACCAACAGCAATGCCAAATGGTAACCTGCAGTTGTTGGTTACTATCTGGTATTATACTGTAGATACTCAATTTTTATTGATCTCTATATTGATATTATTAATTTATTATACGGTAAATATAATCTATGTAATCCAGTGGCGTAGCCAGGGTCTTGGGCTGGGGGGGGGAGGAGGTGTGAGAACCTCGATCTCCTAGGGGGGTCCAGGGGTATGCCACCCGGAAAATGTTGGATTTCTAGGGTCTCGGAAACACTATTTCCTGCATTTTGAGGCAAGTATTTAAGAGTAATCTGAAAGTAATAAATTACATAATTTTGTTGAAATCAAACCAGAACATAGAATGATACACATCAGAATATCTTTAGATTTATTTATAAACAAGTCGTAAATATAAAAACAGGTTGGAGGCATTTTGTATAGACCCTTAGTATTGTAATTTATAGCATATGCATGCCTGCTATATACACAACACATCACTATATACTCACTTGGAAAACAACTGTACCCCCACCCCATACAAGTTTCTCCATGGATTTAAACATTTCACGAGAACGGTCTCAGAGACCATTGGGGGACCACATACCCCCCTCGCCAACCCCCCCCCCCCCCTTGGCTATGCCACTGATGTATTCTATGTATTGTATTGTAATGTAATTTATGTATTATGTTACCATTATAATAGTTGCTTTAGCAATACCATGTAATAACTAGGTCATTCTAATAAAGCCATGTTTTACCATTACTAGTTGGAGTCATGGAAGTTGAAATAACTGTAGTCCTAGGGTTACCCTATTGCTCAAAATAAAAATGAACTAAGTAGTATAGGACTTGGGGGTACCGGCACACTTTTTTTTTCTCCAAAAACAGCCTCAGAATGTTGGGATTCAACGGGAAAGGATGTTTGAAAGGGTGAACTCTTTTTTTCCATTTTTCAAAGTATAAGCAGACCGAAAAATGGGTTTTGGGAAGTACGGCAGATTTTCCTCCTTTTGAAAACGCTTCGTAAGAGGCTTGATTGTTTTAGGTTTTGGTTTTGGTCAATGACCTTTGGTCATCTTCCAACATCTTCAGGAGATACCAGGTTTTCCCACAGGCCGTCATACCAGTGACCAACATATTGAATGGATGATCCATTTAATATTGAATTGATTTTAGATTTTTGTTTACCATGTTTACCAAACCATCACTCAACACAAAGATTCGACAGACTACATTAGCCACGGTCACCTTTTTGGTGATTTCGATCAGGACCCCAGACTGTGTATTAACAATTCTTTTCCCAGTCCCGACACTGTCGCGATCCTCAATACTTCTCAAGTCAATCACCAGAGCGAAAGCATCCTTGTAGATCTTCCGGATTGTCATAAACTGATCCGTGTTTTCCTTTCCACCAAACAGTCTTTTAGCCTCATCATAGAACCGACTCTTTGGAATCCCCTGACTGAAGACAGCGTTGGGTACACCCTCAATTGTTAGCTTAACACTTTCAATGTTTGGATAGACGTATTTCTCACTATCAGTCCGGGTTTTATTTGTGAACATCATTACGATCCCCTTCATAGACTTACGTGGAAGGTTAATGTGTTCATTGATCAGGGTTGATCCAGCCGTCCATTCAGTTGACTTCATTAGTGTCACATGTTCGTAGGACAGCGATCGGCCAGCTGTGTAAAGTGAGGTTATTTCACTGGCGATGTAGGTGTTATCAACCGTTTCATACTCCAGTTCGAGGTTTTCCAGTGTGTATCCGTCAACAGATTCACTTGACTGAGCTACCATAACATCACATGTTGGCACCAGCTCTTGCTGTCGTGGTAGGTGCAACACCTGTAAATATTTAGACTCCTCAATTTCAATTTCGGCTCCAAAATGTAGGTTCAACATAACCCCCAGTTTCACTTGCACTTCCTCCAACCTCATTTACTGTATCTCTTGCAGTAAATGTCCCATGCTTTACATCGGAGAAACTGGAAGACGTTTAGGTGACAGGTTTGTTGAACACCTTCGTGATGTCAAATACAATGTGCAAAACAAACCTGTTGCCAGGCACTTCAACAGTGCCAACCACAACTTTTCCAACATGAAAATCTGTGCCATTCAGCCCATTACAGGTTGTAACGATACTCGTCGTAAACAAGAAATGCGTCTCATTTACAAACTTGGTACCATTCACCCTCACGGCCTCAATGAGCGATTCTCTTTCATTTAGCTCACTCCACCACCATATTCCACACCTTTTCCTTAACCTTTTCCCGATGATTTAAATAGTAATTTATAACCTGTTTCTTTGCCTATTTGCAGGTAGCTGACCCACAAACTGGGTCAGCACCTGCACACAGGCTACAATTACATATTAATTTATTTGTTTACTTTGTTTTTATTGGCTTACATGTGTTCACATGATTCCCATTGTAGCTCTGCTATAAATACGCGTGACCACATGTGAGTTGTTTACTAATTTCTCCTGACGAAGGGCCTTCGCTCGAAACGTCGAGAAGATTTTTCTCTTTTTTTCAGGCCAACGTGACTTAACCCTGGTAATACCATAACATCACTTGCCTTTGGTAAACTAATGACGTAGCGGAAGTTGTTGTACATTTCAAAGGGAGCGTAGAGTCCATGGTCCCCGAGGATTTTGTTCAGTTTTACCCTCAGTTTTGCCCCATGGATTGTGAACATCAAAGCGTCGGCCACCTTCTCAGCGTCCCCAGAGGAAGCCCCACTGTCGTCCTTAGACATCAGCTTTCTCAGGTTTTCTGAACCAATTCCACATCCAACCATCTGATCCATTACACTCTTCGATAGCCAGAGATCCCTGTACACACCGAAGACACTTTCACCCGTGTTGTCGTAAACAGTCTCGCCGGCTAGCTTGACGACCAACCTTTCAACCAAGATTATGGAAAGATTGTTTAGGAACCACGACTTGGTGTTCATGTTCTTGAAGTCGAACAGTAGATGAAAGCTACCTGGGACCAAACAGCTATCAGGTTTTAGCTTTGGTATGTTGATGTAGAGGTCCTCACCAGGGCTGACTTTGTTGGGATTCATAGTGATCGTATGTCTTGTTCTACTTCCCTTGACCTCCGACATCCTTGCCCGTCTGAATCCAGGTAACAGCTCTGTCTGACTTCTGTTGGTCATATACTACATAACAGATTTTATTTTCTGTTTTTTCTGTTTTTCCAGTAGTCATACAATAACCACGCCATAGCTATGGCAAGAACCCACAGATTGTTGGCTAACCATGCTATCCCTTTTGCTCCCCAAGTCAGAGCCTGTGCTACTAGGCTGAACAGTGGTGCTAACAGAGGTCCCAGCTTTTTACCCAGGTTGGCGAGTGCCTTGGCGAAACCACCAACAGCTTTTGCTCCCCCCGAGACAGTCATTCCAGCAGCAACAACTATTTTGGTCACAATCCCAGCTATGGTGATGGTTATGGCAGACAGACCAACCATATTTTCCTTAGCCCACTTCTTAAAACGTTCCGACCTATTCAGGTCATTGTTTTCCACTTCATCGACTAAGATAGACATAACATCAGTATGTTGGGGGGCATCACCGATCCCAACTCTTATTGTGTCCGCCTTCATTTCCGCCACCTCGCTGAATTTTTCATACAGCTGCTTCTTATGGGGATCTTCTTCATTAGCCGCTTTTTCTCTATAGTAATCGGCTTCTATTTCAAGGAGCCTAATTTTTTCTGCACTTGTACCCTGCTCAGTTAGGAGTCCTCTCGCCTGTTCTTGTAGGTTCCCCTCTCTTTCCTCAAGTACTCTCTCGCTCTCTGAGATGACCTGTGAGCTTATGTCATCCACGACTTCCTGGGACCCTGAGACTTTTTTAGAATGTTCCTCTTCAACTTTCCTTAACAACTCCTTGAAACGCCCGACGGCTTTGGCATTACTTTCTCCTTCATTATACACAAACTCACCCTTCTTACGTTTTATAACTCTGTCATTTTTAAACTTCAGTCCGATAATGTTTCTTTTACTTGTGTCACTATAAATAGGTTTAACATTTACCAACAAATTACTGGATTCCT
Source organism: Corallium rubrum (assembly GCA_964035015.1). Classification (NCBI taxonomy): domain Eukaryota; kingdom Metazoa; phylum Cnidaria; class Anthozoa; order Scleralcyonacea; family Coralliidae; genus Corallium; species Corallium rubrum. The sequence goes on along the minus strand of CAXIUP010000054.1, from coordinate 49,939 downwards.
TACCATCTGTCTTATTTACCTCCATTCCAAGCGTATCTCTGAGGAGATTTTTTTAAGTTCTGTAACATGTCTCTCATGTGCCCTAGAACCACTGTCGAGACTATAGCTACTGTTGGGACCATGACTAGTTTCTCCTTCTGTTACGTGAGTTATATCATCCCCACCAGACGTTCGGTAACCTGTCAGTTTCACTCCCTGATCCTCATCGGTGAGGTCCGTTTCGTCAGTATCTTCTTCTTCCTCTTTCCTTTCTTTTTCTTTACCGAGATCACCCATTTCGATGTTGACTTCTTCCTCAGCCATTATATACTAACCTATGTACAACTCAAGCAGAACAGCTCCAATCCCAGTTCGTCGACCTACTGACTGATCGTTGTTTCCACGAACCCTAAAGGTCATCTTACTATAAACACCCTTACGGATCTCAGCTTTCGACTCAATGTCTGTATAATGCTGTACGCTTCCTTTCAGACTCTGTTCGGAGGTTATTGGGAGAGTGCCAATCAGGTTACTCCTTTTTCCATTGTTCAGACTTTTCTCACTCTCAACAGCGTCACACGAGATCCCGACGTACCTCAGTCCTCTATTTATGTCCACCTGATTCGGACTATTCGTCCACCCATTACCACCAGTTATCACGTCATCCTCGTTGAATCCTAAGAGAAGAACCATCTTTCCAAGTTTCAGCTTTTCCGACGTTTCACTTTAGAAGTTCCGTTGTAAACATTCTTTCCGAACTCAACCGTCCCACCAGACCCCCCGGCTAGAGTTTTAACGAATGTTTCCAACGCGTCAAAGTCCAGATAACCCTCAGGAGCGGATGTCTTAACACCATCAAACGACACCGAATCGTTCAGACCTGACACCACATTGTTATAGTTCCAGTATATCGTCGCTTTCTTCAACATTATTTGTGGTCTTGGATTTATCACCATGATAGGCTTTTCGAAGTAGACAGTCTTCTCATCGTTTTCAATGAATAATGTTAACCTCATTACCCGAGTATATATTAACCCAGGTTTTGTACGTCACTCTCGGGTATCCATGAGTTGTGTTTGTTGTCATAGCCCAACCGTTTGACCAACACCATTTTCTTTCCTGCAGTTCTCTTTCTTTTCAGTATGTTCTCGACTCTGTAGACGTCGTCCTTCTTATTCACCAACGACAGCTCCGAACCATAAAACTTTCCGATAATCGGTTCACCCTCAGCGTCCTCGATTTCGTAAACGTTTGGATCACCACGAATGATCTTCACCACGTTGAAGATTTCCTCAGTGAAGCTTCGTAACCTTTCGTAAAAATACTCTTGTACTTTGACACCCTTACGGTGTCCCCAACCTTAAACTTGGGTAAGGGGTGATTACCAAAATGGTGGCCGAATAGTGTATCCCAAACCTGATTCTCGTTTGACTTATTTATGTCCTTAGGCTTCAGCAAACAACACTGTGTTTTGTGTTGTTATAGTTCCCAACGAGGTCGTCCAAGACATCAATCCACTTATACGTCCCGTTGGTGTAGAAATATTTCCACATAGCAGTTTTAGTGTTCTGTTAAACCGTTCGACGACTGCTGCTTTCTTGTTTGAGTACGTACTGAAGTATTCGACACCACGTTCCTTCAGGAGGTCCTTCACACCGACGTTATAAAACTCCTTTCCATCATCGAACTGGGCTAGGTCAGGGTAACTACCAAACCGGTCTTTGAACTGTTCCAACAGCTCAGCCACAGCCCTGGTCATGTTACCCGTGTCCTTCCTGTAAACGGGAACGGCGAAAGCGTATCTACTCGAATCTTAACAGCCGTTAGGATCCAGTAATACCCTTTGTTCTGGTTCTTGTACTTCCCCATATCAACCAGGTCCATCTGTATCTGTTCACCGAGGTGGCTGACGAACGTCTGTCTGAACTTATGTTTTCTCACAACTGGTTTGTACCTCGTGTATGTGTCCTGTGTTTTCAGCCAGTCCCGGATCACCTTCCTACTCACATCAAGACCTTCCTCCAATGCCTTCTGGTACAACCGTTCAGCTGACTGATATCCTGTTTTCGGATTGTACCATATATCTCTCAGTTCCTGTTCCAACCCAATACCATCATCCATATAACCTAACTTATAATATATGGACACCGACAAACTCTACCATAGGTATTATGGGGAAAACTATGAAAAGGCAATGGAGAACGTCAGAAAGGGGAATACATCGGCTAAGATCAATTTACTCAAGAAGTATCCCCATGCCACATTATCCAAATTCACCTTTACAACAACTCTTAAAAAAGACGGTGAAATCGAAAAAAGTGACGTATGGTTTAGGAATAGTGACACCGTATCAACGAATGTAGATAGCAACACTTTTAGGAATGACAAGTCTATGTGGATTTGGCTACATAACTATAAAGGGAAGCAAAGTCTAGTTGAAAGCGGGTTTCCTAAGATATGGTTAAGTAATGGCATCATTCCGTCGTTGCCAAAAGGAGAGGGGCACTTCTTCACTGGGTTTGGAAAAAGGCAGGGGTATTACGATGGGTTCCCAAGTGAAAATGTATTGAATTATCCAATAAACAATTTCAGAGTCTACGTTAACGGTGAAGACTATTTCATGTCGAAGCTGCCTGAACTTAAAATCAGCTTTCCGGGTAAGCCATTTGTTTGGGACGACGAGGGTTCGCACTTTATGATAATCCTTTCAGTTTATTGTGCCAGCTATTGCTGTGGAATCAGTCTGCAGCATCTAACACAATCAGACGATGTTTATCCTGTTATAACAACCATTGCTCGTTACCATCTGTATTTCACCGTGAGGCGATTACTAAGATGGATGACTGGTGATGAATCCATGTACGCCATCTCAAAAGAGTTCGGTGCATCAGAGTTATTTAGGCAAGTGGAAAGGTTGCCTTGGACCTTTAGCTATGAACCCTTTACAGATGATAGGGGAAGAAATGGAGTACGTAATATAAAAGTCGTAAGGTCTGGGTATAAGGACCATTATAAAAGGTACGTGCCGAGAAAAAGCGATGGACTGACTAAAATAGGTCTTCAGTATTTGAATCAGTCTATTGAGGCATATGTTTACAGTGTTCTTGGCGCTCAGGAAAAAACCCGGGTGTCAATAGTCAATCATGGAGGTGGCTCCCTTGAAAGTCAACAAGAGTTCCGTAACCTAACTAATGATGCTATCCTCAACAACTCTGTCAGCACTTGGATACTAAATATGAACAAAAGCATAAAAGACACTTTTGTAACTCAGGATTTAGCTATCACTCCAGAGGGGTGGTTAGTCCCTAGTAAGATGGTTATCCTGAAGAAACCCATAAGAGGTTATAACAACTTACTTAAGACAGCTAGTCCGTCTATGGTTTTTGGAGTTAACACTGAAGTCAACTACCAAGGTGTTCACAAACAACCACCAAAGAAGCTACACCAAGAAAGTGGTCCACACCTGGAAACAATAGACGACAAACCTGACAACACTGACGGACAAACCAACAAACCAACGGTCCATACACCTGACAAACCAACCGTCCATACACCTGACAAACCAACCGTCCATACACCTGATAGACAACCGAAGCCAGACAATCTGGGAATTCTGTTGGTTATAACAACTGTGTCTGGGTATTTGTTTAGTAAATACGTTCTATAGTATATGAGTCTGTTCTACGGTTACAGTAAACCGATCACTAAGAAACAACTCAATGATAAACTAAAAGCTTATATGAAAGCCCCCGACTTAGATGAACGTAAATAATACAATATTTATGGGCTTACAGTAAAACTACTAAAGTAACCAAATACTAAAAAAAACAACCCCCAAATACCAAATTAGAGCAGAATTTCGAAATTGTTGCCATAAACGGCATCAAAAACGTCTCTGTGAATGATTTAAAATTCCTGTTTGGTTCAAGGCTCTTATCACTTCGTCTGATATATTCCTACTCAACTCGTCGTTGGCATGTTGCCTGTGTCGGGGGGGGCTAAGGGAAATTGGGAAATCCGGGTCCATTAATATCCCATAAGATGAAGTACTGCGGATTTGAGATCAGAAAAAGGCGCGAAAGGACTAAGGAGCATATAAAATGGCTGACCAGGAAGAACAATGTAAACGCTTGTCCGCATGCCTTGATGAGGCCTCCAAGCTCGTTACTGAAATTCTTAGCCAACCAAGATCTACAGGCACCCAAAGTGTTTCCAATGCTGTAAGCCAAGCTGTCAATCACACGCAGTCAATGCTTTCACAGTCGTCAACAAGTGGCCTGTTTCCGAGAGTGAATCGAAGGCAACGTGAAAGATTAAGAGGCGGAAGTTCAAGTACCGACAGTTGCCCGCCAAAAAAGAAAACTAAGAACCCTGAGGTGAAAGCTTATGAATTTGTCCTGATGAACTTTGAGGAAGATTCTGAATGGGTTATTTCGTCTGAAAACACCGTTCTTCATGGGCTAATCGAAATAAACACGAACAGCAATGAAGCAGACATTCGACGAGAAATCGGAAAGACAACACGATTGGAGTATTCAATGGTTGGAGATCAAGATTTTATATTTCTACGTGCTAGTCGAAGAAAAGTATCGGTTCCTATAAACTGTAAAAGGTTTGACTACAGACAACTGAAGCTTCTCGCTGGGCAAGGCGCTATTTATGTAAATGTAAAAGACGGTTTGGACTGCTTGCTTGTAAGTGAAAAGGAAGACGAAATAGACGAAGGTAACGAATATGCCATTTTTTTTAAATTGGGCTATTCCATTAATACCCGTAAGTGTACTAGGACGTCCGAAGGGGGGAGGGGGTCAACTTCACATTTCCTCCGTGGGGGAGGTGTGGATGTTTTCTGGAATGACCCAATGAAAATACTATAGTTTATAAACATTTTTCCTCCACCAGGGGAATAAGTGCAAGTGGTTATAGATAAACACTTGTCCTGGATAGGGGGTATGGGTATTAAATGGAATACAGTAGAACCTGAGTTTTTCTGGCACGGACGATTTGTACAGCATATTCTCTCACTTAGAATTCATGATTATCGTTAATTGTGAAATGTCATAGAATTAACAATAATCCTCAATTTAAAAAAATAATTCCCTACCCCCAAACCCCCAACCCGACCCCCACCTCTAAACCTGACCCTAAACCTAACCACAACCCCCTGGCAACCCTAAACCTAACCATGACCCCCCGGTGGACCTAAACCTAACCAAAACCCTCCGGGGGAAAAAGTCCCACGTCTCAGACCCCGACCACAACACCCCTGAATTCTAGACACTTTTGACAATTGAGGGTAATCATGGAGGACATGTTGTTTGTAATAGAAATGTACCTACAATGAGCGACCACCTGCCTAACGTGACCAGCGATCACTTTTAATTAGTATTCTATTACAAAACACTCAACATTCATACTCAGTTGAATTAAGGTATGGGAGAAATATTGACCAGCGCCCCTTCACCTACTGTCTCAACTCTGTTAAAGTAGACCCCACCCAAATCCTCCATCAATTGCTACTACCATTCTCATGTCCTGGTTTTATAGTCATTTCATAACGTCATCCACATGCATATGCATAACTAACCATAAATGGGCTATTATTGTACCTTATTTCATATTCGCATATCATTATGAGTATTATGAATAGTATTCTATTACAGAACACTCAACATTCATACTCAGTTGAATTAAGGTATGGGAGAAATATTGACCAGCGCCCCTTCACCTACTGTCTCAACTCTGTTAAAGTAGACCCCACCCAAATCCTCCATCAATTGCTACTACCATTCTCATGTCCTGGAGCTTTATTCTATAAGAATATCCCCAATCCTTACATTCTCCAAATCTTACCCCAACACGTAAGTCCAGACATGAGACTATAAGTTTGAATGTAACTGACAGTGCCATATAGAGTACGGCCGTTACAGTGAATCCTGGTTAATCGGTATGTGTATACTATCAGTCGGAAACGCGCAGACAAAGCGTTTAAGTTCGTTGATGTCCTGCCAGGGGTTGACGACATTCTGTAGTCCATCGGAGACGAGTCGCACAGACGCGCCGTCCGGGTTAAGTACCTTCGCCAGCTGTAGATAGTACAGAGCAGTATGTCTACGCGCCCAGCCAACATGGTCCATAATTTCGGAAAGATCTGCACCTTTCAATGCCAATGTAATGGCACAGCCAGAGCGGAAACCATGTAATGTTTCACCTTCATCGGCACCCGTATCTCGTAAATATACCTTCAAGCGGGCCTCAGCAGTGGCCGAACTCATTGGGGTGTCTTGAATCCCACCAGTAGGGGTTGTCGGTCGAAATAAATAGCCTCGAGTCAGGTCAATTTTCATTTCGCGAGCCACTTCCATGTATTGCTCAATACCACGAATGGGGCAAATGGCGGTCTGTGGATTTCTCCGGATGCCAAAAACATTTTCGTCGCCATCCCTCAGTGTCTTGCCCCACACATGACTAAATAAAAACCCATCATCGTTTGGGAAACGAAGAATCTCGGGTACTTTGAGCTGGCCGAGGTCGCCCGGACGATCGCCACTAAAAAAGGCTGTCTTAAAATATGCTTGGTCTCGCGCAATAATAAAACGGTGGGTCGGGGTCTGCGCGTTTTCCAATGCCCGTTGGAGATGTGATGACAACCGGGTTAACTTATCCACAAAAAAGGGAGTAGCTTGTTTAGGTGTTATCCGAGCTTGTAACTGTTCCGCTGTAACCAAACGCAGGTAATGCTTAAGGGACTTATCAGCCGCCGGGTTCCCTAATCCTAAGCGCTTGTCCCACTCACCGTCCCTTCCAATGGCGTGAAAGATAGAACGTAACTTTCCGATATACGAGTCAACCGTTTTGTACGACAATCGTAGAGGACAGTCACAGGGGTGTGTACCGCGCTGGCCCAAAAATAAACATCCATTCCTGTGGACTTGAGTTCTGCCGTGTTCATCCTTAAAAATCAGAAAACGGCAGAGATCACGTGGTGTAACAGTCACTAAGGTTACCCAGCCTGGAAGAGCAGACAGAAAGCGCTCAAGTTCGTTTTGAAGGGAGTCCTTTTGCCGTGAATAACTGGTCGTTTTGTCAAAATGGTGCAACTGATTAAGTCGTTCATCTATGCGGTCGAGATTGACATTGATAGATCGATCGCGCTCAACGCAAATGGTTTTCCTCTTGTAGCCACAGCGTTGACAAAATCTAAAGTCGCTATCATTCGCATGACTACAGACTGGACACCTGACGGAAAGGACGAAGAGCTTTGCAATTACAGGGAGTTCCTATGGGAGAGAAAACCAGCACAAACGTTTAATATTCACTCACAAGTTTAATAAATAAAAGTGGTTGTTATATGCGTAGTGTAAGTCCAATGAGCCTAATGAGTATCTTAATTCCATCAGTCATGAGATGGACTAACATCAGCAATAGGAATTTCACATAACCCAGTGGGGAAATCGGTAAAAATCTAGAACACGACCTCGAAGACCCACAGATCCCCCGTAATGCCTGGATGGGGAACCCACCCTCGCTTCGATGGTGAGAGCAAAGCTGTAGTATCACCCTTTGAGGCTAACTTGCGTGTCTTGGTCGATCGATACTGCAGAACGGGCCACCAATATTTTCGTGGATACGTGTCAAGTACAACGACAGTGCAAGACTGCCTGAAACGCTGCAGGAAACGCAGTATGGGGCCCACCAACAATAGCGGAGGGAAGACATATGGGCGTTGCATGAGGCGGGTGTGTTGCGCGAGATCCTGGGCAAAGAGATTGACCCCTAACGACCCTGGTGAGGGGTATGGTGTGAAGTGAGGTAATGGATTGCCGCGTGTATCCATCATCACGTTAGAATCTAAAGCCATCAGGTCACATGTATGGCCCTCACGACCGCCGAAGTTATCTTCCACTATGCGCCACAGTTTATCCGTTAAACGACTATCCAATAAGGACATGCGACGAGAAGGCGGGTCGGCCGGGTTCTCGCGTGAGGCAACGTATGACAGGTGTAGGACAACGTTTAGCTCCGAAGTGGTAAAAAACAGCTTCTTTATCGCGTCATTCAAGGACCTACTCTTCCCACCTTGGTTGTTCCAGGATGCAATGACTGCTTGATTATCAACAAAGACATCGACTCGCGCATTACAGAATCGGTTCCGACCCGACCTCAGCATCTTGTCGATAGCAACGGCCTCTTTTGTCGAAATATCCCAGGTTTGTTCCTCAGTAGACCAGTAATCAGACACCTGTTGTGGGACAGGATCAGACAGGATGGAATATCCCCAGCCAGACGCAGATGCATCCGTCGCTACTCGTACACGGACATGTCGCTCATCACGCCATGGGAGTGGCGCGTCCCATGTTTCTAGAAACAGCCAGTGGGAAATTTCGGCCCGAAGGGGGCCATGAACCCGAATGGGCTTGAGGGTGCGTTGACCACGAGAGATTGCGTTATTCATCTCTCTCGTGAACAATCGTGCCGCCGGCACCGCCAACGAAAATGATACACACTTTCCAACAAGACGTTGTAGCGTTTTTACACTGACAAACGAATTCTCCAACGTTTGCCGGATAAGTTGGAGAAACTTCACTTTCTTGTCTGGGATCAAGTGGAAAACTTCTCTGGTAGAATCTACCAGAAAACCCAGGTATGGCACCACCTTTCGTGGCATCAGGACGGACTTTGACAAGCCTAGAAAATATCCCAATCGGACAAGGTGGTATGCGACAACAAATATGGTAGATTGGGCTGCGGCCAACCTACGTTCATCCAGGTGGTTAAGTTTGTATAGTCGCCTTTATCCAGTGGGATTTGCATTTGACCATTATGCCTATCGTCAATGTACAAAAGACATGGGATCCCGAGGGATCGTAAAAAATCGGTAGCCAAAAGTCCGGTAGAGTGGTAAATGTAAGGGGAGATCTTCCACCCGAAAGGCAATGTATTATATGTAAAAAACCAGCCACCCCACTGGATACCAAAGTACGTTCTGCTATCATCGCTTAGCAGGATATGATCGTATCCGGATTTATCATCTAGCACTGTTTGATAACTACCCTTTGCGACATAACGAGGGATATCTTTCAAGCTATCAAGGGTAAAGGGTTGGTCTTGCATCCAAAGGTTCAGGTACCGGGCGTCATGACACAAGCGGGGCTTGGTTGGTTCGACCGTGAGGGGCAAGACAAGGTACGGGGGTTGCACGACACCAACTCTGCCGACTAAAGATATGGCACCGGTCTTCAATCGGCCCACTAGAGTTTCCTTTATGAACTCCCCAAATGACTTGCACGACACATTGTTCTTGAAAAGCCTAGGCGGGGGGCGATCTGAGTCGTAGTCGTTCCCCTTAAACGAGCCAGTAAAGTGTTGAAAAAACGGCACAACAGACACCTTATTCCTAATCCAGCCAAGTATCGTATTGTGCCGTTCCGAGGGATTCCGTGATGCAATCTCGTCCCAGTAGCCAGCATTATTATGCAGCTCTCCCGCGCAAAACTGGCTCGGATCCCGAAACATTAAATTTTCAATGTCACCAATGGTTTCCCCAGATACTACTTGGCGCATTACCCGTTCCAAATTACCGTTTGCTGTCATCCCTCCGCTGAGAGTGACGGGGTTTCCATGCACATCTACCCACTTTAGGTCATTGCGAACTATTTCCATGGAAATTTGTGTGTCAAATTGTATGTCAACTTCCCAAGGCCAAATTATACATTCCTATAACACAGAAGAATATGGCGGTAAGGGAAAACAAGAAACCCCGACAAGCCAGCAGAGAGATAACAGCTCTGACCCAGTATGACCGGGAGGGTTGATTTAGGTACCCATTTTTCTGAGCCATTAAAACTCTGGACTATATTTATTGGAACGAGAAGAGAAATTTATGATTAACCACAGTTTACGCACGAGGACACTAAGTATAGACTTTATTGACTATTTCGGTAATCTCTAACATTTGTAAAGAGATTCAACTTGGACTTATAAGTTATTTATTTATCAGCCTTATCCTTTCCTTTGAGATCGCTTTTCATTTTGTTACAATTTGCTTTGAAATGCCCCGGTTTACGACAATAAAAGCAGTGGAAAGTAGACGGTGACGAGCGCCAAGCCCTCGAGGTGCTAATACCCATCGCTCCGGACCAATCGACACGATTCATCTGACGGTAACTCTTCTCCACCTTGGTCACTATTTCATAAACTTTCTCGTGGGTCTTATCACCGAGAAGGCGGAGAAGTAAAGCGTGGAAGTGTGCGGTTGGTAGATGAACTTTCTCCCGAGCGGTCTGGTACACCAGACGGTAGTAGGCGTCTTTTTCACTCTTGTTATCGTGTGAACAGTGCTCAAGAGCTTCAACCATCTCTAACGCTTCATAGTTCTTGAACTCTGACAACGGCCTGGAAGCATAGGCCATAAATTTTGTTAGATGATTCTCAACTGAGGCTTTTGTGAATGACACCAACATGTTTTGAAGCAACTGGAAGTCTCCTCTCAATTTCTATGTCAAAAGAATAAAGAGGAGACGGTGTTTATAATCCTATCGATGCAACAGACAACAAAAACTCATTACGAGCGACAACGTATTAGCCAAACATGACATGCATGACCATTAGGACACCCAAATAACGCCAGTCGATTGTCTGTAGAAAATATCTTGTGCGTATAAAACAATAATTGTCGGTGAGTCTGAGTAACATCATCCGTTGTATACTCATGAGGCTCACGCGACAACAGGCACGTCGGGTTTCATTGTCGCAAAGACAAACATATTCAACAGTTATAGGGGCCATTGCAGAAAGACAAGAACAACCCCGTTTGACACCCCATGACAAAGAGTTTGGCGTGCATAAAATAAAGACAACATAACTATTCTCGTTAGCGTCATGACACGCGGAATAAACAGTTGTATTTACTGTGCCATCCCCGCCACGACTCAATACGCTTAGAGTCATGATAGGGTCCAATATACAAGAATAAAACTCGCGTGCGATCGATAAATATTTGACCATCTCCCAAAGGATGGGAAGAGAAAACACACCCGTGCACAATAACATTCAAACATTATCTGAAGTCATCCAACGAACTATCTCGTCGAAGGATTCATTCTGCAGATAAACCCGGTGAGAAAAACTCACCCGTGACCAATAGCATGTAAGTAAACAGTATTCGAAATCATCCAACGAACCATCCGGTCGAAGGATTCATTCGGCAGATTAACCCGGTGAGAAAACTCACCCGCGACCAATAGCATGTAATTAAACATTATTCGAAATCATCCAACGAACCATCCGGTGAGAAAACTCACCCGTGCACAATAGCATTGAAACGTTATCTGAAGTCATCCAACAAACCATCCCGTCGAAGGATTCATTCTACAGATAAACCTGGTGAGAAGACTCACCCGTGCACAATAGCATGTAATTAAACATATTATCTGAAGTCATCCCACGAAGCATCCCGTCGAAGGATTCATTCTACAGATAAACCCGGTGAGAAAACTCACCCGTGCACAATAGCATGTAATTAAACATATTATCTGAAGTCATCCGACGAACCATCCCGTCGAAGGATTCATTCTACAGATAAACCCAGTGAGAAAACTCACCCGTGCACTATAGCATTCAAACATTATCTGAAGTCATCCAACGAACTATCCCGTCGAAGGATTCATTCTACAGATAAACCCGGTGAGAAAACTCACCCGTGCACAATAGCATGTAATTAAACATTATCTGAAGTCATCCAACGAACCATCCCATCGAAGGATTCATTCTACAGATAAACCCGGTGAGAAAACTCACCCGTGCACCATAACATTCAAACATTATCTGAAGTCATCCAACGAACCATCCCGTCGAAGGATTCATTCCACAGATAAAACGGGTGAGAAAAAACTCACCCATGCATGGCCGTGCACAATAGCCGGTAATTAAACACTATCTGAAGTCATCCAACGAACCATCTCGTCGAAGGATTCATTCTACAGATAAAACCGGTGAGAAAAAACTCACCCGTGACCGTACACAATAGCATGTAATTAAACATTATCTGAAGTCATCCAACGAACCATCTCGTCGAAGGAATTCATTCCACAAATAAACCCGGTGAAAGAAATTCACCTGGTAAACGTACAAGAGAATACCAAACTATAGCAAACTAACATGGCAATAGTTACCTCGAGTTCCCCATCTTGTTGTTGAACTGGTGGAGCTTGGTCCGGTAGAATTTCTGGGTCTTGTGGAGCCGCCGGTGGAGCTATCACAGCTTCTGGTTGTACAGGAGGAGCCGGATCTTCCGGAAACTGAACATCTGCCATTCGTTAGATTCGCGTGGGTCGTACGTTTAATAGAACAGTTCTTCTGACCACTGTTCCACTGGAGAACTGAGCAAGAAGGGAGTGTTCTACGCTGATCCCGTGTTTTATAGTCATTTCATAACGTCATCCACATGCATATGCATAACTAACCATAAATGGGCTATTATTGTACCTTATTTCATATTCGCATATCATTATGAGTATTATGAATAGTGTCCCAAACAAGATATTTACCTGTTATGAGCGCCCATCTCAACATAAAACTGGCAAAATATGTTAAAGAAATACCCGTTTTTTCGTAGTATAAAACAAACACGAATGTGGCCACATGCGAAAACAAGAAACCGGAAGTGTTGCACAATTGCCCAATGTAAACCCCCACCTCACAGTCATTTATGGAAATGAGACAAAAAATATCCCTAAAGGAGTGAGAGATTGGGAACTTTAAACTTTTAGTATTTATTAGTCAGCCAGTTGTTTTAAATTAGTTTGTCTGTGGGGGCAAGCAGAATTTGGAGAGTCCCCAATCCCCTACATTCTTTGGGGATGGTTTTTTTTTCTCAAATCCTCTTTATCTTCCAAATAATCTCCACTCTGTCCAAGGTTGGAGGGGGTGGGGTATTGACTCCTGCATTATGGTAGGGTTATATTTGGAGAATGTTTATTTTTGAAGAGAATTTTGCATTTAAAAATGGAATATTATATTACTGTATGCGGTCCTGTAAACTGCAGAAAATAACCTCACACTTAATGCAATTATTTCATGTACCTTCCAAACATAACTTCCCTGACAATAAGCACTTTCACGACTTAAATGTAAGAATCCATCCAATAATAAGTTGTGCCCCACCTCTAAAAATTATACATAGTAATGGTAGAACCGAAAATTATATTTGTTGTTAATGTAATTGTGGTATTCTAGAGGATTTACCGGTATATATTTTAGTAAGTTTAATTAAAATACATATAAAGCCCTAAAGGAAGAAATACAGTCTAAATTACATGCAGAAATTGAAATATTTGTATTTTTAACTCTCAACAGTTCAACACCCTTTCACTTTATTAAATTAAAGTCTGTCATCTGGTTATTTACATAGCTTTTGTTCTGCCTCCTGCTTTATCAACAATTCAAAATAATCAAGAAGTTCCCATTTCACAAGTGTCGCTAATAGACAATGCTATACCAGAAACTCCACAAACGATACAGCAACCATTATCTTACTCGTCATCAACAAGTGCAACAGAGAATTTACCTCACACTTGTTCAAGTCCTGAAGTTACCACCCAACTACCAACTCCTGTTACTACATCACAACTACAAGTACATGTACCTGAACAACAACATATTGGCCATGATCACAGTGATACTGGTCAATCAGAAGCAGAAAATTCTGGTAATACAGTATCAGTTGATGATATTGTAAAGGAAACAGTGGGTTATTGCACAAAGCATAACATTGATGATCCTGAGGAATTTTGCGGTATTTTCAAAAAAGTCATGGTTGTCGGCAGAGCTCTTGAGGTGGACTGTGCAGAAGGTGAAACAAATTTCATCATGGTGGATCGTGGGGATATTATTGGCACATGCTTTGAAGAAATTAAGTCTTTTCCAACTTCCGGTTAACACTTCAGGTGCAATTTTATGGCTAGGTTAGTAATTTTAAATTATAACTTAGGACATCACATAAAGTACAGTAGCCTAATGAAGACAGCTACTTTTTCACAAGAATTGCAACTGTTTAAGGACAGTTGTGCATTTTTGGGCTTTAAGGTAATACTTAAAATTTATTAGACTGTACATGTATGTTGTGATATTAAAAATTAAAAATTGCTACCATTTTTTATGGTGGGAAAATTACAGTACAGTATATTGTTAAATTGTATCGGGAAAAGTGTTTCTTTAGTCCCTGGAGAACCAACCACAAATTCCAAGCTTTGAGCCTAGACTTTCCAAAAGTCCTTTCCTTGACCTTTATAAAGCTTAGCATGGCCAGGTTCTGCTGTGAAAAGGACTTTTGTCACTTGCAACAGGCCAATGCATCAAATCTAATATCCAGTAGAATGTGTGACTTTGAGTATGTGATGATCCCCCAAGATTCTAAAACACAACACATTTAAAGTGTTTGACTTAAGTTTTGATGTGATTGTATACAAATATACAATCCTGATCAATGGATTTGTCAAGGAAGTGTTCGAAACAGATATGCAAGTAGCGATTATCTTAATCATATATATTTTTTATTAAAGCTTGGTTGTCAGGCATTACAAGAAGCACATACAGTACAATAGCACAACAAAAACTTTTGAAGCCTTTGTTAAGAGCAAAGGGACTTTGCTTGCACCTAACCAGATCTGATGACAATAGCCTTGGTCAAGCACTTTTTCCAACTGAATTTCCAATTTGATTTAAATCCCTCAATGAAGCAAGTTGGGCACACTCATAATTAACCTCACTCGCTCTCTTGTAAGTATTAGATGTGTGAATATTGTGGCTGACTTGTGGCATATCTACCTTGGACCCTGCATGTAAGCACATGGTACATTACATCTTAGGTACACTGTACATGGTACAAAGACTTATCTAGTACTGTACATAGTATACAGATTGTATAATGTATCTGCTGTTTTACTCTTTCTATTTCATTCTTCTAATAGACGGCAGAAGGAGTTTTTCCACATAATCATAAGGGCAATTTATTCTAAATATTTCGAAAGGGGCTGAGAGAACACATTGCTGAGGACTATTACTTGGTGGGATTACTTTTTGGTAAATATAAACACTTTGATTTTTGAGGGTGCTGACCAAGTCAACTATTATTTCATAGAAATTGAGAAACATCTGTACCTTACTGTAGATCTTTTGAATTATTTTTAACGATCACTACTAACTACCATACTAATTTGTGAGTGAAAACCGTGCTAAACAAACCTCGCTCCTGATGAGTCCACCATTTTTTAGTGCATGACCAATTGGACTATGCAGGTCCTGGTACGTAATTATCTAACCAATGAATAGATATCAGTAAAGAGCTAATCAGCTTATAGTATTTGCAACAGAACACTAGTACCATAAGTTTCTACTGTTCAATAGATACAGTAATTACTTGTGTGTAAATGTTCTACTGTATTTCACTCAAAAAAATTTCTGAATTTTCAAGTGGGATTTGAACCCATAACATTCTGATTTTGAGTGAAACGCTCTAACATTTACTGGGAATTAGATCGTTTAAATGTATAGTACAGTATAGAGTGAATTAGATACATGTGGTACTTGTATGCAGTGGCGTAAGATGCAAGTTTATGTAATTGGAGCGGCACAGCTTCAAAAGGGCACTTTGTTTGTGGGATAGAGCTTCAAAAGGACACTTGAAGCACATGTTTTACTGAGAAAAGGGCACGTTTTTGTTACGGAGAGGGCAGTTAATGACAAAGTTTGGACTGACTTTATGTGCAAGTACAGTATTACATTTGTTAAATATTGTAAAACATGTTGATATAAGAAGAAATGTACATGCTACTGTAACTCGGACGAGAGAATTGTCTGTAAAATAATGTTCTTAGACATATTTTACTCAGAAAACTTTCTAAGTTCTCAAGCAGGACTCAAACCCACAACTTGGTGTCCCAATTGGAAGCCAACTTCGTGTCTCATTTTGGAGCTCAAATATTTTTCTGAGTAAAATAACTTGACAGTTCTCATGATTAATAATCACATTAGCAAATGGGATTCACATGGCCTTCAGTGACAGCAGGAAACTGGAAATGGTTGAAAACGTTCAGGGATTGAAATAATAGGTTGACCAAATATGGTTGTTGAACACAAATTGATAAAATCTTAAAAACTGAAAAATAATAATTTTTGGCTACGTACTTGGCTGGGTAGTGGGTAATCATTTTTTTTTATTTCAATGCTACAAGCAATATTTAACATGTACTCATGCAAAGGAGCAGGGCTTTTTATAAAATGAAATGTTTCGTTTTTTGTTGACTTATACTTGTAGCATTGAGCATTATCCAGAATGGAAAAATCCCCCAATTCATTGAAGAGAATATTTTGAAGAGAATATTTTCCAATTCTGTACTGGTGGAAAATTCGTCATTGTGGTATCTTCGTAATGGCCTAAAGGTACTTGGACTTTACCAGGTATGTACACGTACAGTACTATGCAACATTTTGTACTATGCAACTATGCAAAATTTCGAGGAACTCTTCTCGCAGTAGACGTTGGTATGATTTCCCTCCTCTCCTAATTTACTTTTTATTTATTATAACTTTGTTCTTTTCATTCAACTCATGCCTCATTGACTCCAGCGATAGTACTGGTAGTTCTACTGTAAACATTCTAAAAACAAATGTACTTTTCCCACCGGTTTTAACTTGTAAAAAAGGAAAAGGATAGAGCGAGAGGAAGAAGGTGGAAAAGCAGATTTTGGGACATAGAGCCACTTTGCGCATTGCACCTTGAGGTGAAAGAGTCAAATTCAATTTAATTTTGAGTTTAGTAAAACATTGCCCATGCTAAAATGTTCTTAATTTTAATAGATTGGGTATAAGATGCCAGTTTTCCTAGACATACTTCGACCAAGCCAGACAAACACCCTGACGGTGAAGTTAATTGCAAAATTGTTTACACCAGCTTTTAGTCCTACGGGCTCAAATAGCAAGATGCATGAAAATACTGTTTATACTGCCTTTATGAAGTATTTACGAGAGGTAGCAAGTAAGTAAACTGTGAACTGTACATATTGTTGCAAAATATTTTTACCTCTGATAACCTCATAGTAAACCAAGTAACCAACCTACACCGGATGTGTGGATATACAAAAGCACATTGCAGTTAATAAGATAATAGGCAACAAATGGAAAAGCAAGTATTGCCTGTAGAATTTACATGTATTTGAAAATTTCATACTTGTACTGCATGTGGGATTTGGATGTACATTGTATCCTTACAGTAGCTTGTATCTACTGTACTGTAGATTTGAGTGTTCTTCAATTGTCATTCATTTATTGTAGGTGGACGAAGGGGTAGTTTGACTCTATCCAGTATTTTTAAGTTTACCACAGGATCAGAAGAAGTACTAATTCTTGGCTATGCGTTACAACCCTCCATCGAATTTCCTGAAGTATCAAACTCCTTTTTACCAACCGCCAACACTTGCACCTGTTGTCTTAAATTGCCAAGACCAAAGCAAGACTCACCTTTACCTTCACGCAATAAACTATTTCATTTGTATGATCTTGCTTTTGCCAATGACTATTTTGGTAACAAGTGAAAAGTAGTACATGCATTACAATAACATCTTGTTTGTTGTTTCGGATGTTACCGTTGTTTATTTTGTATCATTGCAGATCTTCTATGGTCCAAATAAAGTACTTTCTATTTAAAATAAAAATTATTTGGTACATTATACCAGCTACAATCTTACAATACAGTTTATCAGCATGTGGATTTTAATATTCTGACATGCTTTAATAATTTGTTTTTTGGTTAGTTTAAGGTAAATTTAGGAAAAAGCTCTGAAAAATTATTTATGTTTAAAATCTTCTAAACGTTTTGCGGTCTAGATTTGTGCCTCATTCTCATTTCTTAGATAGCCTAGTTGTCATTGCTGATAATTTGAAAGTTTTACACTTGCAGTGTCTGTGTCTGGACAATTACATTTGTTTTAATAATTTTGCAAATTTATTAAGAATTAGAATTCTGAACTTACTAAAACAAAGACATTTCTCTAAAAAAAACTGCATGCAGATTGTCTAATAATTTTTTCAACACTAAGCCTGTGCAATAAACTACAGTAGAATGAAGCACGAATCACACTACAAAATGTCTTGGAAGAAAAAAATCTTATTTTTCATAACTTTCCATTTTGATCCACCTTAAAGTGGTTAACATATATTGCTTACTACAGTATATACATGTACTACTAGACTAATGCAGTGAAGGTAGCTTGGATTTTCGGCTTTTTCTTCCCTCCTCCTGTGATGTTCATGAAATTGTCCAGTAAATTGCAAATATATTTTTATTTATAGAAGATTGTTACCATGTAGCAACAATGAGCTTCAATGAAATTTCTTTAAACTTTGTAGTCTTGTCAAAATGTTTTCAGAAAAAACTTTGGTGCAAAATAATTTGGTTTGTTTCTTCCCTGTGCATTTGGTTGGCTACTTTCAACTTATGTCACCACCCTTTTGGCATATATAAGCCTTTTTTATTTTGTTTTAACATATTTTACTCTGATGAAATGCTCTAATCAAAACATACGATTTTCATTCCTAAAAATCGCAGCAGTTTACCATGTTTTTGCTTCATTCAAACCACTCCCCATGCAGCACCCTACTTTACTGTAACCAAATTTAATGTTTTGATTTCTAACCTTGAACTGAATTTGTACCATTTTTCTTTTCTTTTTGAGATAATTTAAAACGGTTCATACTTTCAAAAGCTCACTGAAGTAAATACAATATATTTGCATTATTGTCTGGGATTTTTGTGAGTGTGACATAAAATTTTCCAATTATCAGTAATTTTTCTCTTAATTAGAAATCAGCTTGTGTGCAGAGTCAAAACTCTAGGGAGCCACTTTAATTAACATGCAGTTTTCCCCCAAGTTATTTGGTTACACTGTACATGTTACTGTATTGTCAAAAAATTGAGTTTAAATTAAAAAAGTTGTTCATTCAGGTTCTTAAGAGCTGTTGCTGTTCTACCCTTTCTTTAATAACCTGACGGATCATGCAATAAACATCTATGCCCATCTCAGTTGATTGCATCAAAGGATTTGTAACATCTAGTACATGGTCATGAACTGACTGAGTATCCACAGGTAAGGCTATAGGAGGAACAATAACATTGTTACTACTATCTTGAAAAGGGGTTGGTGCTTCTGGGTCTAAACCATAGAAATCAGGCTCAACTTCATCATCCAGCTGTCCATGTGCAAGTGGATTATCGATGTTAACCATCCCATTGAGCCAGATCTGGTATGGAGACCAGTTGTGTTCTGTTCTTAGGCCATGGTGATTGAAGGTTTCCATGAATTCCAAGAGCTAGGTTAATTCTGGGTAAGAATGTGGTGTGTAGTGCAAATAAATCAATAGGATTTTCAATGTTGAGAAGACCAGCATCTTCCATACCATAAAAGATCTAATAATATAAGTGATTATCACATCGAAATACATCCCTCCAAAGACGCTCTATCCTCGGATTTCGTGTGGACATGCCAGCTATAAAACTCCCTCTTCCTTCCCCTCTAGCAGCCACCATCCCAGCGGGCACATGACGTCGTTTCGACGTCGAATTTGGGTTGAAATTGTGTCGCGACGTCGATCAACCTAATATCAACCAAGTTTCGACGTCGATTTTACCGACGTTGTATCTACGTCAGTGACAGACGTTGTTTTGACGTCGATTTGTTGGCGATGCATCGACGTCGATAAACAGACGTTGCATCGACGTTGATTTACTGTTGTTATATCAACGTCGATAAACAGACGTTATGTCGACGTTGATTTACTGTTGTTGTTATCGACGTCGATAAACAGACGTTGCATCGACGTTGATTTACTGTTGTTGTATCAACGTCGATCAACAGACGTTGCATTGACGTTGATTTACTGTTGTTGTTATCGACGTCGATAAACAGACGTTATGTCGACGTCGATTTACTGTTGTTGTATATCAAAGATAAATATGTTGGACGTTTTATCTATAAATTAGACGTTGTCTACTTGTCTGAATCTCAGATCACTTGAATCATTATACAGAATACTGTAAAAGGTTACCGAAGTAGTGTGTTTATAAGGTTATAATTAAGGAGTCTGCCGTTTCAGGGAAAGTCCTTCGAACGCAAGAGATCGGCAGTATACCAATCAGTATTTCTACCGACATTTGCTACGCCACAGCACAACATGGTTACATTGTTAAATAATTCCTTTGCCTTTGTTTATGCACACAAATGTCTAATTCGCTCGAAATGTAAGATATCGTATATTCTATATTTTGGCAATACACAAATGTTTAGTATCGATTACCAATCTTATTTAACAACAACGCCTTCGGCATCAACAGCTCCGGATCAAACTTCAATATTAATCTTCGGATCAAAGTTCAACCAATCAGCTGATAAAGATCATTATGCCAGAAGGGTACTGTCTTCGCATAGGTCCGCCTGCGGCTCAACCAATCAGAAACTTGAAATTTTGATCCGCCACTGCAGCAAAGCTTTGCAGTTCTGTACATATTCGGCCCCAGTCCCGCGCCAAAAGTAATTTGTCGTCAATTGTCGAAGCGTGGTCGAAGCAATCGAGGCTCCAAAGATCTGTTTTGTTTTCGAATATTTTCTACTGGATTTGGATTGTTAAGATAACTGTGGCAACTGGACTACCTCCGAAAAGGTTAGTAAGACATCACTGTTCAATATTATAGCTCCAATTACCTGCGATTAATCACAAAAATAAACATTTTCAACCGTGTTTATAAGTGGTGACCAGTGATTTCTTGTCAGGCAGTCGTCAGGACAGAAATATAAGCTGGATAAATTAATTTTACCTATTGAATATCTTGTCAAGCCATGATTATTTCCCATCTTTTGGCTTCTTTGTTACTTCCTCGTGTTTGTTGAAGTTGTCCTAAGATTTTATATTTTTTAGCCAATACACGTGTATAGTTTGAGACTTTGAGTTTGTGTGTATGAACGAGAAGCCAAAAAATGGCTCCCCTAGTTCCCTCTATCTTAGTTTAATATTTGCTTTTATTCGTCTGTTGAAATTAATATTTTGGAATGGGAATAAGGAAAATTAGTGTTTTAAGTGGATGTGACTTCAATAGACTCGTGCATTTTGGCATTTGTAGGAGATTGATAATTTATGGCTTATTGGAGAAGCTATAGGAAATTCAGTGCTGAAGCAAGCCAGCTGACGGACTCTCATAATGATAATAGTGATGTCGAGGCAAACTGTATTCAAGGGGGCAAGTCTAGTGCAAGTAATAATGAAAATGATTGCACAACATCTGATCAATGCGACAATGTTACTTCAGATAGCAATCATAGCACTGAATTTGATATAGATTCAGTAAGCCCTGAAGACTGTGATTCAGATGTTGATTCAGACCATTGACATTGCCCCAAGAACTAGCTTCCTGGGCAACAAAAAATAAATGTCAGCGCATTGCTGTCAATGAACGTTTAGAAATTCTTCGAAGACAAGGGCATACTCTACCCAAAGATGCACGAACCAAGTGCTCAGTTTTGGCCAATTTTAGGTTGTTTTAATAATCTCGAAGTATTTCCAATTGCACTTTTCTATGGGAATGCAAAGCCAAACTCTAATGTAGAATTCCTTCATGACTTTCTCCATGAACTGGATATTCTAAAGGAGAGTGGTGTCAGCTTTGAGTCACATAACTATCCACTGAACATGTTATGCTTTTCATGCGATGCTCCTGCTCGAAGTTTCTTAAAATCCATAACTGGCCACACTGGTTATTATTCATGTGAGCGATGTGTTGTTCCAGAAACATGGAATGGAAGTATTACCAGGGTTAAGTCACGTTGGCCTGAAAAACAGAGAAAAATCTTCTCGACGTTTCGAGCGAAGGCCCTTCGTCAGGAGAAATTAGTAAACAACTCACATGTGGTCACGCGTATTTATAGCAGAGCTACAATGGGAACGCGTGAACACATATAAATTACTATTTAAATTTATAACCTGTTTCTTTGCCTATTTGCAGGTAGCTGACCCACAAATTGGGTCAGCACCTGCTCACAGGCTAAAATTACATATTAATTTATTTGTTTACTTTGTTTTTATTGGCTTACATGTGTTCACGTGATTCCCATTGTAGCTCTGCTATAAATACGCGTGACCACATGTGAGTTGTTTACTAATTTCTCCTGACGAAGGGCCTTCGCTCGAAACGTCGAGAAGATTTTTCTCTGTTTTTCAGGCCAACGTGACTTAACCCTGGTAATATTTGGATTTCCACCGTGGCCGACGCTGTCCTAGAAGCTTTTAATGGAATGGAAGAGTTGTCTTTAACTCCAATGAGGACTTTGACTTGCGAACTGATGAAATGTTTACCAGCTTTAGGTATTCAACCCATCAGAAACAAGCTACCCCACTTATCAATCATGGCATTTTATGCATTCAACAGTTTGCTTTAGATTACATGCAAATGGTGTGCTTAAGTGTCACCAAACGCATGCTACAATTCTTGAAAAAGGGCCAAAGCAGTGTAAGCTCTCTTCAAGGCAAATTGTGCAGATATCAGAAAACCTGATGCTGTTAAATGGATGCATGCCAAGTGAATTTGCAAGGCAACCAAGATCATTGTTAGAGTTAGATCGGTGGAAGGCCACTGAGTTCCATCAATTTTTGCTCTATACTGGTCCTATAGTGTTGCATAAAGTGGTATCAGATGAATTATACCAGCATTTTCTGTCCTTATCTCTTGCAATTCTGCTTGAATTGAATTGCAATTCTGCTTGACACAAATTCAATGAAACGCAACACATACTTGCAATATGCACGTAGCCTGTTGGAGTATTTTGTCAAAAATTCTAAGCACATATATGGAGATACATTCTGTGTTTACAATGTACATGGTCTTCTTCACTTGCCTGATGATGTGCATTTTTCCAATCCTTTTTGAATGAGGTATCATGCTTTGCATTTGAGAATCATATGCAACAATTGAAGCGACTAGTTCGGACTTCACGCAATCCTATTGCACAGGCTGTAAAGCGGCTAGAAGAAATTAAACAATCTACCAACAAGACCAAAACCAATTGTCGTTTCACAACCATTTCAAACAAATTGAAAGATAGTTGTTCCTTAATGAAGAATAACTCATACGCATTTGTGAGGGAAACAAGAGAAGATGAAACATTTGTATGTGATGTAATATTTGAACAACATTGTGAAAGTTTTTTTGAGAAGCCAGCCTGCTCAAAATTGTTTAACATTGTCTATATGAAGAGAATCGGACCCAAAGCAAAGAGACGTCTTGTGGAGAAGAGTGATATTTGTCAAAAAGCAGTGTGTCTTCTGTACCGAACAGGGCATGCTGTTTTCCCACTACATCATGAAGTTGAAAGAAATTTATTCAAATGTTTTAGGTATCTTTTTCTAAGACATTGTGGAAATATTTTTGTTCCAATTAGTTTTTGCCTTTGATTTTTTCAGTCAGTCAGTCAGTCAGTCGGTCGGTCGGTCGGTCGGTCGGTCGGTCGGTCGGTCGGTCGGTCGGTCGGTCGGTCGGTCGGTCGGTCGGTCGGTCGGTCGGTCGGTCGGTCGGTCGGTCGGTCGGTCGGTCGGTCGGTCGGTCGGTCGGTCGGTCGGTCGGTCGGTCGGTCGGTCGGTCGGTCGGTCGGTCGGTCGGTCGGTCGGTCAGTCAGTCAGTCACACATAAACTTTATTTAAACACGGTAGTCGCTTCATTATTACAAAAATGCTCTTCCAGCGAGCCGTGGTTCACACAACATATAAATAATAAGTATTAAACTATTACAATATTAATTACTAAATTTACAAAGACTATAATAATTAGTTTATATACAAAATAAATATTATCTATTAAAATTATTATATAAAAAGGTTTTATGTCTTCCACCTTCTCTCTCTGACTAATATCAGCACTGCATTGACTGAGCTCTGTTTACTGGGCAGCCCACAAGGAAAATGAAATACACCAATTGGGATAAATTGGCTATGGTCCCCTTGGACCACAGCCGCGTTTATTAAGAAGTCATAATTAAATTACATAATTATTTTCCATAATTCAAACTGATGATTGAGCCCAGTGAAGGTGAGGGCAATAAAACGCCAGATAGGCAAAGAATAATACAGAATCTAATACACCACAAAGCAGAAAGGTGGTCAGCTGAAGGGGAGGCGGGTGGGCAAATTGAAATCGTTCGTCTATACCTGTCTTTGCGAAGAGCGGCGGTTACTGAGACTGCACTCTTGAATGTGATACCTATATAACAGCTTAAGCCCTATAGGAGGTAGCTGTAATTGGATCTTTACCATTTGTAAAGACGGACCACCTCTTTGCCTTAGGTCATGTTAGTTCTCATTAATAAGGTTTGCGTTATTTACATTCTCAATTACAATATAAACCGGACAGATGGAAGACATGAAAATTCTATTCGCTTGCAAATATTTCCTTTAAAAATACTTAAGTTTGGTTGTTCTCTTACCTCAACAGGGATTTTATTCCAAAGTATTGACCCTCTATAATGAAAGCTATTTTTACAGCCTCAGTTTTAGGCCTAGGAATGTAGAAATTAACGTTTGAATTTCTGAGGTTATAGTTGTGTACATCTGATGTACTGGTAAAAATCTTTCTACAAATATAATGGAGCAAGATTGTTATAGATTTTATACATCATAATAGCTAACTGATTAGTTCTTCTTTTTGTTAAATTTATCCAACCAAGCTCATCCAATAAATCACCAGACCGTATATCATATTTGAAAAGGTAATAATTCTAGCAGCTCTATTTTGTAGTTTTTGTAATTTATCAGATAAAGTTTTCCCAATATTTCCCCATACCGTATTACAATAATCAAAATATGGTAAAACTAGAGCTTTATACATAATTAATCGAGTCTCGAAAGGTATTATGGGACTTATTCGCTTTAGTGCTCCAAGACCGGCAGAATTTTTTTTTGATATTTCATTAATATGGGAGTCCCAAGTAAGATTTTCATTAATTAGGACTCCAAGGGATTCAAAATCTGTCTTTCTTTTTAGAGGAATGTTGTTTACCTTAATTTCTAAGCCATTTTGTAGCAGAGAAAGTTTATTGCGGCTTGCTATTAAAATGTATTTAGTTTTTGCAACATTTAGAGTCAGTTTATTCGCTTTTAACCAAGTCTGAATAATATTCAAATCATGGTTCATCTGAAACTGGAGAACGTTATGGTTTTCAGCTGCAGTGGAAAGAGTAGTATCATCGGCATACATTCTTGGCTTAGAATATAGATCACACGAAGTCAGATCATTAATATATAGAATAAATAGTAGGGGACCTAGTATAGATCCCTGGGGAACTCCACAGATCATATCACAATAATCTGACAACACACCATTAACAAATGTTTTTTGTTTATGTCCAGTTAGATAAGACCTAAACCAGTTTAACTCATTCCTGTCCGGGGGCTTCCCCAGAGGTGAATAAAATCGTCTGGCGTTAGCCAGAATAAAATACTAAAGACCAATTCGGACAAGAAAGAGTTAAAGGGATAGTTTATAACTCATTCCTGTCCGGGGGCTTCCCCAGAGGTGAATAAAATCGTCTGGCGTTAGCCAGAATAAAATACTAAAGACCAATTCGGACAAGAAAGAGTTAAAGGGATAGTTTATAACTCATTCCTGTCCGGGGGCTTCCCCAGAGGTGAATAAAATCGTCTGGCGTTAGCCAGAATAAAATACTAAAGACCAATTCGGACAAGAAAGAGTTAAAGGGATAGTTTATAACTCATTCCTGTCCGGGGGCTTCCCCAGAGGTGAATAAAATCGTCTGGCGTTAGCCAGAATAAAATACTAAAGACCAATTCGGACAAGAAAGAGTTAAAGGGATAGTTTATAACTCATTCCTGTCCGGGGGCTTCCCCAGAGGTGAATAAAATCGTCTGGCGTTAGCCAGAATAAAATACTAAAGACCAATTCGGACAAGAAAGAGTTAAAGGGATAGTTTATAACTCATTCCTGTCCGGGGGCTTCCCCAGAGGTGAATAAAATCGTCTGGCGTTAGCCAGAATAAAATACTAAAGACCAATTCGGACAAGAAAGAGTTAAAGGGATAGTTTATAACTCATTCCTGTCCGGGGGCTTCCCCAGAGGTGAATAAAATCGTCTGGCGTTAGCCAGAATAAAATACTAAAGACCAATTCGGACAAGAAAGAGTTAAAGGGATAGTTTATAACTCATTCCTGTCCGGGGGCTTCCCCAGAGGTGAATAAAATCGTCTGGCGTTAGCCAGAATAAAATACTAAAGACCAATTCGGACAAGAAAGAGTTAAAGGGATAGTTTATAACTCATTCCTGTCCGGGGGCTTCCCCAGAGGTGAATAAAATCGTCTGGCGTTAGCCAGAATAAAATACTAAAGACCAATTCGGACAAGAAAGAGTTAAAGGGATAGTTTATAACTCATTCCTGTCCGGGGGCTTCCCCAGAGGTGAATAAAATCGTCTGGCGTTAGCCAGAATAAAATACTAAAGACCAATTCGGACAAGAAAGAGTTAAAGGGATAGTTTATAACTCATTCCTGTCCGGGGGCTTCCCCAGAGGTGAATAAAATCGTCTGGCGTTAGCCAGAATAAAATACTAAAGACCAATTCGGACAAGAAAGAGTTAAAGGGATAGTTTATAACTCATTCCTGTCCGGGGGCTTCCCCAGAGGTGAATAAAATCGTCTGGCGTTAGCCAGAATAAAATACTAAAGACCAATTCGGACAAGAAAGAGTTAAAGGGATAGTTTATAACTCATTCCTGTCCGGGGGCTTCCCCAGAGGTGAATAAAATCGTCTGGCGTTAGCCAGAATAAAATACTAAAGACCAATTCGGACAAGAAAGAGTTAAAGGGATAGTTGTTAAAGGGATAGTTTATAACTCATTCCTGTCCGGGGGCTTCCCCAGAGGTGAATAAAATCGTCTGGCGTTAGCCAGAATAAAATACTAAAGACCAATTCGGACAAGAAAGAGTTAAAGGGATAGTTTATAACTCATTCCTGTCCGGGGGCTTCCCCAGAGGTGAATAAAATCGTCTGGCGTTAGCCAGAATAAAATACTAAAGACCAATTCGGACAAGAAAGAGTTAAAGGGATAGTTTATAACTCATTCCTGTCCGGGGGCTTCCCCAGAGGTGAATAAAATCGTCTGGCGTTAGCCAGAATAAAATACTAAAGACCAATTCGGACAAGAAAGAGTTAAAGGGATAGTTTATAACTCATTCCTGTCCGGGGGCTTCCCCAGAGGTGAATAAAATCGTCTGGCGTTAGCCAGAATAAAATACTAAAGACCAATTCGGACAAGAAAGAGTTAAAGGGATAGTTTATAACTCATTCCTGTCCGGGGGCTTCCCCAGAGGTGAATAAAATCGTCTGGCGTTAGCCAGAATAAAATACTAAAGACCAATTCGGACAAGAAAGAGTTAAAGGGATAGTTTATAACTCATTCCTGTCCGGGGGCTTCCCCAGAGGTGAATAAAATCGTCTGGCGTTAGCCAGAATAAAATACTAAAGACCAATTCGGACAAGAAAGAGTTAAAGGGATAGTTTATAACTCATTCCTGTCCGGGGGCTTCCCCAGAGGTGAATAAAATCGTCTGGCGTTAGCCAGAATAAAATACTAAAGACCAATTCGGACAAGAAAGAGTTAAAGGGATAGTTTATAACTCATTCCTGTCCGGGGGCTTCCCCAGAGGTGAATAAAATCGTCTGGCGTTAGCCAGAATAAAATACTAAAGACCAATTCGGACAAGAAAGAGTTAAAGGGATAGTTTATAACTCATTCCTGTCCGGGGGCTTCCCCAGAGGTGAATAAAATCGTCTGGCGTTAGCCAGAATAAAATACTAAAGACCAATTCGGACAAGAAAGAGTTAAAGGGATAGTTTATAACTCATTCCTGTCCGGGGGCTTCCCCAGAGGTGAATAAAATCGTCTGGCGTTAGCCAGAATAAAATACTAAAGACCAATTCGGACAAGAAAGAGTTAAAGGGATAGTTTATAACTCATTCCTGTCCGGGGGCTTCCCCAGAGGTGAATAAAATCGTCTGGCGTTAGCCAGAATAAAATACTAAAGACCAATTCGGACAAGAAAGAGTTAAAGGGATAGTTTATAACTCATTCCTGTCCGGGGGCTTCCCCAGAGGTGAATAAAATCGTCTGGCGTTAGCCAGAATAAAATACTAAAGACCAATTCGGACAAGAAAGAGTTAAAGGGGTAGTTTATAAAGGGATAGTTTATAACTCATTCCTGTCCGGGGGCTTCCCCAGAGGTGAATAAAATCGTCTGGCGTTAGCCAGAATAAAATACTAAAGACCAATTCGGACAAGAAAGAGTTAAAGGGATAGTTTATAACTCATTCCTGTCCGGGGGCTTCCCCAGAGGTGAATAAAATCGTCTGTCGTTAGCCAGAATAAAATACTAAAGACCAATTCGGACAAGAAAGAGTTAAAGGGATAGTTTATAACTCATTCCTGTCCGGGGGCTTCCCCAGAGGTGAATAAAATCGTCTGGCGTTAGCCAGAATAAAATACTAAAGACCAATTCGGACAAGAAAGAGTTAAAGGGATAGTTTATAACTCATTCCTGTCCGGGGGCTTCCCCAGAGGTGAATAAAATCGTCTGGCGTTAGCCAGAATAAAATACTAAAGACCAATTCGGACAAGAAAGAGTTAAAGGGATAGTTTATAACTCATTCCTGTCCGGGGGCTTCCCCAGAGGTGAATAAAATCGTCTGGCGTTAGCCAGAATAAAATACTAAAGACCAATTCGGACAAGAAAGAGTTAAAGGGATAGTTTATAACTCATTCCTGTCCGGGGGCTTCCCCAGAGGTGAATAAAATCGTCTGGCGTTAGCCAGAATAAAATACTAAAGACCAATTCGGACAAGAAAGAGTTAAAGGGATAGTTTATAACTCATTCCTGTCCGGGGGCTTCCCCAGAGGTGAATAAAATCGTCTGGCGTTAGCCAGAATAAAATACTAAAGACCAATTCGGACAAGAAAGAGTTAAAGGGATAGTTTATAACTCATTCCTGTCCGGGGGCTTCCCCAGAGGTGAATAAAATCGTCTGGCGTTAGCCAGAATAAAATACTAAAGACCAATTCGGACAAGAAAGAGTTAAAGGGATAGTTTATAACTCATTCCTGTCCGGGGGCTTCCCCAGAGGTGAATAAAATCGTCTGGCGTTAGCCGAAATAAAATACTAAAGACCAATTCGGACAAGAAAGAGTTAAAGGGATAGTTTATAACTCATTCCTGTCCGGGGGCTTCCCCAGAGGTGAATAAAATCGTCTGGCGTTAGCCAGAATAAAATACTAAAGACCAATTCGGACAAGAAAGAGTTAAAGGGATAGTTTATAACTCATTCCTGTCCGGGGGCTTCCCCAGAGGTGAATAAAATCGTCTGGCGTTAGCCAGAATAAAATACTAAAGACCAATTCGGACAAGAAAGAGTTAAAGGCATAGTTTATAACTCATTCCTGTCCGGGGGCTTCCCCAGAGGTGAATAAAATCGTCTGGCGTTAGCCAGAATAAAATACTAAAGACCAATTCGGACAAGAAAGAGTTAAAGGGATAGTTTATAACTCATTCCTGTCCGGGGGCTTCCCCAGAGGTGAATAAAATCGTCTGGCGTTAGCCAGAATAAAATCGTCTGGCGTTAGCCAGAATAAAATACTAAAGACCAATTCGGACAAGAAAGAGTTAAAGGGATAGTTTATAACTCATTCCTGTCCGGGGGCTTCCCCAGAGGTGAATAAAATCGTCTGGCGTTAGCCAGAATAAAATACTAAAGACCAATTCGGACAAGAAAGAGTTAAAGGGATAGTTTATAACTCATTCCTGTCCGGGGGCTTCCCCAGAGGTGAATAAAATCGTCTGGCGTTAGCCAGAATAAAATACTAAAGACCAATTCGGACAAGAAAGAGTTAAAGGGATAGTTTATAACTCATTCCTGTCCGGGGGCTTCCCCAGAGGTGAATAAAATCGTCTGGCGTTAGCCAGAATAAAATACTAAAGACCAATTCGGACAAGAAAGAGTTAAAGGGATAGTTTATAACTCATTCCTGTCCGGGGGCTTCCCCAGAGGTGAATAAAATCGTCTGGCGTTAGCCAGAATAAAATACTAAAGACCAATTCGGACAAGAAAGAGTTAAAGGGATAGTTTATAACTCATTCCTGTCCGGGGGCTTCCCCAGAGGTGAATAAAATCGTCTGGCGTTAGCCAGAATAAAATACTAAAGACCAATTCGGACAAGAAAGAGTTAAAGGGATAGTTTATAACTCATTCCTGTCCGGGGGCTTCCCCAGAGGTGAATAAAATCGTCTGGCGTTAGCCAGAATAAAATACTAAAGACCAATTCGGACAAGAAAGAGTTAAAGGGATAGTTTATAACTCATTCC
Source organism: Corallium rubrum (assembly GCA_964035015.1). NCBI lineage: Eukaryota > Metazoa > Cnidaria > Anthozoa > Scleralcyonacea > Coralliidae > Corallium > Corallium rubrum. The sequence goes on along the minus strand of CAXIUP010000054.1, from coordinate 19,504 downwards.
TGTCCGGGGGCTTCCCCAGAGGTGAATAAAATCGTCTGGCGTTAGCCAGAATAAAATACTAAAGACCAATTCGGACAAGAAAGAGTTAAAGGGATAGTTTATAACTCATTCCTGTCCGGGGGCTTCCCCAGAGGTGAATAAAATCGTCTGGCGTTAGCCAGAATAAAATACTAAAGACCAATTCGGACAAGAAAGAGTTAAAGGGATAGTTTATAACTCATTCCTGTCCGGGGGCTTCCCCAGAGGTGAATAAAATCGTCTGGCGTTAGCCAGAATAAAATACTAAAGACCAATTCGGACAAGAAAGAGTTAAAGGGATAGTTTATAACTCATTCCTGTCCGGGGGCTTCCCCAGAGGTGAATAAAATCGTCTGGCGTTAGCCAGAATAAAATACTAAAGACCAATTCGGACAAGAAAGAGTTAAAGGGATAGTTTATAACTCATTCCTGTCCGGGGGCTTCCCCAGAGGTGAATAAAATCGTCTGGCGTTAGCCAGAATAAAATACTAAAGACCAATTCGGACAAGAAAGAGTTAAAGGGATAGTTTATAACTCATTCCTGTCCGGGGGCTTCCCCAGAGGTGAATAAAATCGTCTGGCGTTAGCCAGAAATAAAATACTAAAGACCAATTCGGACAAGAAAGAGTTAAAGGGATAGTTTATAACTCATTCCTGTCCGGGGGCTTCCCCAGAGGTGAATAAAATCGTCTGGCGTTAGCCAGAATAAAATACTAAAGACCAATTCGGACAAGAAAGAGTTAAAGGGATAGTTTATAACTCATTCCTGTCCGGGGGCTTCCCCAGAGGTGAATAAAATCGTCTGGCGTTAGCCAGAATAAAATACTAAAGACCAATTCGGACAAGAAAGAGTTAAAGGGATAGTTTATAACTCATTCCTGTCCGGGGGCTTCCCCAGAGGTGAATAAAATCGTCTGGCGTTAGCCAGAATAAAATACTAAAGACCAATTCGGACAAGAAAGAGTTAAAGGGATAGTTTATAACTCATTCCTGTCCGGGGGCTTCCCCAGAGGTGAATAAAATCGTCTGGCGTTAGCCGAAATAAAATACTAAAGACCAATTCGGACAAGAAAGAGTTAAAGGGATAGTTTATAACTCATTCCTGTCCGGGGGCTTCCCCAGAGGTGAATAAAATCGTCTGGCGTTAGCCAGAATAAAATACTAAAGACCAATTCGGACAAGAAAGAGTTAAAGGGATAGTTTATAACTCATTCCTGTCCGGGGGCTTCCCCAGAGGTGAATAAAATCGTCTGGCGTTAGCCAGAATAAAATACTAAAGACCAATTCGGACAAGAAAGAGTTAAAGGGATAGTTTATAACTCATTCCTGTCCGGGGGCTTCCCCAGAGGTGAATAAAATCGTCTGGCGTTAGCCAGAATAAAATACTAAAGACCAATTCGGACAAGAAAGAGTTAAAGGGATAGTTTATAACTCATTCCTGTCCGGGGGCTTCCCCAGAGGTGAATAAAATCGTCTGGCGTTAGCCAGAATAAAATACTAAAGACCAATTCGGACAAGAAAGAGTTAAAGGGATAGTTTATAACTCATTCCTGTCCGGGGGCTTCCCCAGAGGTGAATAAAATCGTCTGGCGTTAGCCAGAATAAAATACTAAAGACCAATTCGGACAAGAAAGAGTTAAAGGGATAGTTTATAACTCATTCCTGTCCGGGGGCTTCCCCAGAGGTGAATAAAATCGTCTGGCGTTAGCCAGAATAAAATACTAAAGACCAATTCGGACAAGAAAGAGTTAAAGGGATAGTTTATAACTCATTCCTGTCCGGGGGCTTCCCCAGAGGTGAATAAAATCGTCTGGCGTTAGCCAGAAATAAAATACTAAAGACCAATTCGGACAAGAAAGAGTTAAAGGGATAGTTTATAACTCATTCCTGTCCGGGGGCTTCCCCAGAGGTGAATAAAATCGTCTGGCGTTAGCCAGAATAAAATACTAAAGACCAATTCGGACAAGAAAGAGTTAAAGGGATAGTTTATAACTCATTCCTGTCCGGGGGCTTCCCCAGAGGTGAATAAAATCGTCTGGCGTTAGCCGAATAAAATACTAAAGACCAATTCGGACAAGAAAGAGTTAAAGGGATAGTTTATAACTCATTCCTGTCCGGGGGCTTCCCCAGAGGTGAATAAAATCGTCTGGCGTTAGCCAGAATAAAATACTAAAGACCAATTCGGACAAGAAAGAGTTAAAGGGATAGTTTATAACTCATTCCTGTCCGGGGGCTTCCCCAGAGGTGAATAAAATCGTCTGGCGTTAGCCAGAATAAAATACTAAAGACCAATTCGGACAAGAAAGAGTTAAAGGGATAGTTTATAACTCATTCCTGTCCGGGGGCTTCCCCAGAGGTGAATAAAATCGTCTGGCGTTAGCCAGAATAAAATACTAAAGACCAATTCGGACAAGAAAGAGTTAAAGGGATAGTTTATAACTCATTCCTGTCCGGGGGCTTCCCCAGAGGTGAATAAAATCGTCTGGCGTTAGCCGAATAAAATACTAAAGACCAATTCGGACAAGAAAGAGTTAAAGGGATAGTTTATAACTCATTCCTGTCCGGGGGCTTCCCCAGAGGTGAATAAAATCGTCTGGCGTTAGCCAGAATAAAATACTAAAGACCAATTCGGACAAGAAAGAGTTAAAGGGATAGTTTATAACTCATTCCTGTCCGGGGGCTTCCCCAGAGGTGAATAAAATCGTCTGGCGTTAGCCAGAATAAAATACTAAAGACCAATTCGGACAAGAAAGAGTTAAAGGGATAGTTTATAACTCATTCCTGTCCGGGGCTTCCCCAGAGGTGAATAAAATCGTCTGGCGTTAGCCAGAATAAAATACTAAAGACCAATTCGGACAAGAAAGAGTTAAAGGGATAGTTTATAACTCATTCCTGTCCGGGGGCTTCCCCAGAGGTGAATAAAATCGTCTGGCGTTAGCCGAAATAAAATACTAAAGACCAATTCGGACAAGAAAGAGTTAAAGGGATAGTTTATAACTCATTCCTGTCCGGGGGCTTCCCCAGAGGTGAATAAAATCGTCTGGCGTTAGCCAGAATAAAATACTAAAGACCAATTCGGACAAGAAAGAGTTAAAGGGATAGTTTATAACTCATTCCTGTCCGGGGGCTTCCCCAGAGGTGAATAAAAATCGTCTGGCGTTAGCCAGAATAAAATACTAAAGACCAATTCGGACAAGAAAGAGTTAAAGGGATAGTTTATAACTCATTCCTGTCCGGGGGCTTCCCCAGAGGTGAATAAAATCGTCTGGCGTTAGCCAGAATAAAATACTAAAGACCAATTCGGACAAGAAAGAGTTAAAGGGATAGTTTATAACTCATTCCTGTCCGGGGGCTTCCCCAGAGGTGAATAAAATCGTCTGGCGTTAGCCAGAATAAAATACTAAAGACCAATTCGGACAAGAAAGAGTTAAAGGGATAGTTTATAACTCATTCCTGTCCGGGGGCTTCCCCAGAGGTGAATAAAATCGTCTGGCGTTAGCCAGAATAAAATACTAAAGACCAATTCGGACAAGAAAGAGTTAAAGGGATAGTTTATAACTCATTCCTGTCCGGGGGCTTCCCCAGAGGTGAATAAAATCGTCTGGCGTTAGCCAGAATAAAATACTAAAGACCAATTCGGACAAGAAAGAGTTAAAGGGATAGTTTATAACTCATTCCTGTCCGGGAGCTTCCCCAGAGGTGAATAAAATCGTCTGGCGTTAGCCAGAATAAAATACTAAAGACCAATTCGGACAAGAAAGAGTTAAAGGGATAGTTTATAACTCATTCCTGTCCGGGGGCTTCCCCAGAGGTGAATAAAATCGTCTGGCGTTAGCCGAAATAAAATACTAAAGACCAATTCGGACAAGAAAGAGTTAAAGGGATAGTTTATAACTCATTCCTGTCCGGGGGCTTCCCCAGAGGTGAATAAAATCGTCTGGCGTTAGCCGAAATAAAATACTAAAGACCAATTCGGACAAGAAAGAGTTAAAGGGATAGTTTATAACTCATTCCTGTCCGGGGGCTTCCCCAGAGGTGAATAAAATCGTCTGGCGTTAGCCAGAATAAAATACTAAAGACCAATTCGGACAAGAAAGAGTTAAAGGGATAGTTTATAACTCATTCCTGTCCGGGGGCTTCCCCAGAGGTGAATAAAATCGTCTGGCGTTAGCCAGAATAAAATACTAAAGACCAATTCGGACAAGAAAGAGTTAAAGGGATAGTTTATAACTCATTCCTGTCCGGGGGCTTCCCCAGAGGTGAATAAAATCGTCTGGCGTTAGCCGAAATAAAATACTAAAGACCAATTCGGACAAGAAAGAGTTAAAGGGATAGTTTATAACTCATTCCTGTCCGGGGGCTTCCCCAGAGGTGAATAAAATCGTCTGGCGTTAGCCAGAATAAAATACTAAAGACCAATTCGGACAAGAAAGAGTTAAAGGGATAGTTTATAACTCATTCCTGTCCGGGGGCTTCCCCAGAGGTGAATAAAATCGTCTGGCGTTAGCCAGAATAAAATACTAAAGACCAATTCGGACAAGAAAGAGTTAAAGGGATAGTTTATAACTCATTCCTGTCCGGGGGCTTCCCCAGAGGTGAATAAAATCGTCTGGCGTTAGCCAGAATAAAATACTAAAGACCAATTCGGACAAGAAAGAGTTAAAGGGATAGTTTATAACTCATTCCTGTCCGGGGGCTTCCCCAGAGGTGAATAAAATCGTCTGGCGTTAGCCAGAATAAAATACTAAAGACCAATTCGGACAAGAAAGAGTTAAAGGGATAGTTTATAACTCATTCCTGTCCGGGGGCTTCCCCAGAGGTGAATAAAATCGTCTGGCGTTAGCCAAAGAATAAAATACTAAAGACCAATTCGGACAAGAAAGAGTTAAAGGGATAGTTTATAACTCATTCCTGTCCGGGGGCTTCCCCAGAGGTGAATAAAATCGTCTGGCGTTAGCCAGAATAAAATACTAAAGACCAATTCGGACAAGAAAGAGTTAAAGGGATAGTTTATAACTCATTCCTGTCCGGGGGCTTCCCCAGAGGTGAATAAAATCGTCTGGCGTTAGCCAGAATAAAATACTAAAGACCAATTCGGACAAGAAAGAGTTAAAGGGATAGTTTATAACTCATTCCTGTCCGGGGGCTTCCCCAGAGGTGAATAAAATCGTCTGGCGTTAGCCAGAATAAAATACTAAAGACCAATTCGGACAAGAAAGAGTTAAAGGGATAGTTTATAACTCATTCCTGTCCGGGGGCTTCCCCAGAGGTGAATAAAATCGTCTGGCGTTAGCCAGAATAAAATACTAAAGACCAATTCGGACAAGAAAGAGTTAAAGGGATAGTTTATAACTCATTCCTGTCCGGGGGCTTCCCCAGAGGTGAATAAAATCGTCTGGCGTTAGCCAGAATAAAATACTAAAGACCAATTCGGACAAGAAAGAGTTAAAGGGATAGTTTATAACTCATTCCTGTCCGGGGGCTTCCCCAGAGGTGAATAAAATCGTCTGGCGTTAGCCAGAATAAAATACTAAAGACCAATTCGGACAAGAAAGAGTTAAAGGGATAGTTTATAACTCATTCCTGTCCGGGGGCTTCCCCAGAGGTGAATAAAATCGTCTGGCGTTAGCCGAAATAAAATACTAAAGACCAATTCGGACAAGAAAGAGTTAAAGGGATAGTTTATAACTCATTCCTGTCCGGGGGCTTCCCCAGAGGTGAATAAAATCGTCTGGCGTTAGCCAGAATAAAATACTAAAGACCAATTCGGACAAGAAAGAGTTAAAGGGATAGTTTATAACTCATTCCTGTCCGGGGGCTTCCCCAGAGGTGAATAAAATCGTCTGGCGTTAGCCGAATAAAATACTAAAGACCAATTCGGACAAGAAAGAGTTAAAGGGATAGTTTATAACTCATTCCTGTCCGGGGCTTCCCCAGAGGTGAATAAAATCGTCTGGCGTTAGCCAGAATAAAATACTAAAGACCAATTCGGACAAGAAAGAGTTAAAGGGATAGTTTATAACTCATTCCTGTCCGGGGGCTTCCCCAGAGGTGAATAAAATCGTCTGGCGTTAGCCAGAATAAAATACTAAAGACCAATTCGGACAAGAAAGAGTTAAAGGGATAGTTTATAACTCATTCCTGTCCGGGGGCTTCCCCAGAGGTGAATAAAATCGTCTGGCGTTAGCCAGAATAAAATACTAAAGACCAATTCGGACAAGAAAGAGTTAAAGGGATAGTTTATAACTCATTCCTGTCCGGGGGCTTCCCCAGAGGTGAATAAAATCGTCTGGCGTTAGCCAGAATAAAATACTAAAGACCAATTCGGACAAGAAAGAGTTAAAGGGATAGTTTATAACTCATTCCTGTCCGGGGGCTTCCCCAGAGGTGAATAAAATCGTCTGGCGTTAGCCAGAATAAAATACTAAAGACCAATTCGGACAAGAAAGAGTTAAAGGGATAGTTTATAACTCATTCCTGTCCGGGGGCTTCCCCAGAGGTGAATAAAATCGTCTGGCGTTAGCCAGAAATAAAATACTAAAGACCAATTCGGACAAGAAAGAGTTAAAGGGATAGTTTATAACTCATTCCTGTCCGGGGGCTTCCCCAGAGGTGAATAAAATCGTCTGGCGTTAGCCAGAATAAAATACTAAAGACCAATTCGGACAAGAAAGAGTTAAAGGGATAGTTTATAACTCATTCCTGTCCGGGGGCTTCCCCAGAGGTGAATAAAATCGTCTGGCGTTAGCCAGAATAAAATACTAAAGACCAATTCGGACAAGAAAGAGTTAAAGGGATAGTTTATAACTCATTCCTGTCCGGGGGCTTCCCCAGAGGTGAATAAAATCGTCTGGCGTTAGCCAGAATAAAATACTAAAGACCAATTCGGACAAGAAAGAGTTAAAGGGATAGTTTATAACTCATTCCTGTCCGGGGGCTTCCCCAGAGGTGAATAAAATCGTCTGGCGTTAGCCAGAATAAAATACTAAAGACCAATTCGGACAAGAAAGAGTTAAAGGGATAGTTTATAACTCATTCCTGTCCGGGGGCTTCCCCAGAGGTGAATAAAATCGTCTGGCGTTAGCCAGAATAAAATACTAAAGACCAATTCGGACAAGAAAGAGTTAAAGGGATAGTTTATAACTCATTCCTGTCCGGGGGCTTCCCCAGAGGTGAATAAAATCGTCTGGCGTTAGCCAGAATAAAATACTAAAGACCAATTCGGACAAGAAAGAGTTAAAGGGATAGTTTATAACTCATTCCTGTCCGGGGGCTTCCCCAGAGGTGAATAAAATCGTCTGGCGTTAGCCAGAATAAAATACTAAAGACCAATTCGGACAAGAAAGAGTTAAAGGGATAGTTTATAACTCATTCCTGTCCGGGGGCTTCCCCAGAGGTGAATAAAATCGTCTGGCGTTAGCCAGAATAAAATACTAAAGACCAATTCGGACAAGAAAGAGTTAAAGGGATAGTTTATAACTCATTCCTGTCCGGGGGCTTCCCCAGAGGTGAATAAAATCGTCTGGCGTTAGCCGAATAAAATACTAAAGACCAATTCGGACAAGAAAGAGTTAAAGGGATAGTTTATAACTCATTCCTGTCCGGGGGCTTCCCCAGAGGTGAATAAAATCGTCTGGCGTTAGCCAGAATAAAATACTAAAGACCAATTCGGACAAGAAAGAGTTAAAGGGATAGTTTATAACTCATTCCTGTCCGGGGGCTTCCCCAGAGGTGAATAAAATCGTCTGGCGTTAGCCGAAATAAAATACTAAAGACCAATTCGGACAAGAAAGAGTTAAAGGGATAGTTTATAACTCATTCCTGTCCGGGGGCTTCCCCAGAGGTGAATAAAATCGTCTGGCGTTAGCCAGAATAAAATACTAAAGACCAATTCGGACAAGAAAGAGTTAAAGGGATAGTTTATAACTCATTCCTGTCCGGGGGCTTCCCCAGAGGTGAATAAAATCGTCTGGCGTTAGCCAGAATAAAATACTAAAGACCAATTCGGACAAGAAAGAGTTAAAGGGATAGTTTATAACTCATTCCTGTCCGGGGGCTTCCCCAGAGGTGAATAAAATCGTCTGGCGTTAGCCAGAATAAAATACTAAAGACCAATTCGGACAAGAAAGAGTTAAAGGGATAGTTTATAACTCATTCCTGTCCGGGGGCTTCCCCAGAGGTGAATAAAATCGTCTGGCGTTAGCCAGAATAAAATACTAAAGACCAATTCGGACAAGAAAGAGTTAAAGGGATAGTTTATAACTCATTCCTGTCCGGGGGCTTCCCCAGAGGTGAATAAAATCGTCTGGCGTTAGCCAGAATAAAATACTAAAGACCAATTCGGACAAGAAAGAGTTAAAGGGATAGTTTATAACTCATTCCTGTCCGGGGGCTTCCCCAGAGGTGAATAAAATCGTCTGGCGTTAGCCAGAATAAAATACTAAAGACCAATTCGGACAAGAAAGAGTTAAAGGGATAGTTTATAACTCATTCCTGTCCGGGGCTTCCCCAGAGGTGAATAAAATCGTCTGGCGTTAGCCAGAAATAAAATACTAAAGACCAATTCGGACAAGAAAGAGTTAAAGGGATAGTTTATAACTCATTCCTGTCCGGGGGCTTCCCCAGAGGTGAATAAAATCGTCTGGCGTTAGCCAGAATAAAATACTAAAGACCAATTCGGACAAGAAAGAGTTAAAGGGATAGTTTATAACTCATTCCTGTCCGGGGGCTTCCCCAGAGGTGAATAAAATCGTCTGGCGTTAGCCAGAATAAAATACTAAAGACCAATTCGGACAAGAAAGAGTTAAAGGGATAGTTTATAACTCATTCCTGTCCGGGGGCTTCCCCAGAGGTGAATAAAATCGTCTGGCGTTAGCCAGAATAAAATACTAAAGACCAATTCGGACAAGAAAGAGTTAAAGGGATAGTTTATAACTCATTCCTGTCCGGGGGCTTCCCCAGAGGTGAATAAAATCGTCTGGCGTTAGCCAGAATAAAATACTAAAGACCAATTCGGACAAGAAAGAGTTAAAGGGATAGTTTATAACTCATTCCTGTCCGGGGGCTTCCCCAGAGGTGAATAAAATCGTCTGGCGTTAGCCAGAATAAAATACTAAAGACCAATTCGGACAAGAAAGAGTTAAAGGGATAGTTTATAACTCATTCCTGTCCGGGGGCTTCCCCAGAGGTGAATAAAATCGTCTGGCGTTAGCCGAGAATAAAATACTAAAGACCAATTCGGACAAGAAAGAGTTAAAGGGATAGTTTATAACTCATTCCTGTCCGGGGGCTTCCCCAGAGGTGAATAAAATCGTCTGGCGTTAGCCAGAATAAAATACTAAAGACCAATTCGGACAAGAAAGAGTTAAAGGGATAGTTTATAACTCATTCCTGTCCGGGGGCTTCCCCAGAGGTGAATAAAATCGTCTGGCGTTAGCCAGAATAAAATACTAAAGACCAATTCGGACAAGAAAGAGTTAAAGGGATAGTTTATAACTCATTCCTGTCCGGGGGCTTCCCCAGAGGTGAATAAAATCGTCTGGCGTTAGCCAGAAATAAAATACTAAAGACCAATTCGGACAAGAAAGAGTTAAAGGGATAGTTTATAACTCATTCCTGTCCGGGGGCTTCCCCAGAGGTGAATAAAATCGTCTGGCGTTAGCCAGAATAAAATACTAAAGACCAATTCGGACAAGAAAGAGTTAAAGGGATAGTTTATAACTCATTCCTGTCCGGGGGCTTCCCCAGAGGTGAATAAAATCGTCTGGCGTTAGCCGAGAATAAAATACTAAAGACCAATTCGGACAAGAAAGAGTTAAAGGGATAGTTTATAACTCATTCCTGTCCGGGGGCTTCCCCAGAGGTGAATAAAATCGTCTGGCGTTAGCCGAAATAAAATACTAAAGACCAATTCGGACAAGAAAGAGTTAAAGGGATAGTTTATAACTCATTCCTGTCCGGGGGCTTCCCCAGAGGTGAATAAAATCGTCTGGCGTTAGCCAGAATAAAATACTAAAGACCAATTCGGACAAGAAAGAGTTAAAGGGATAGTTTATAACTCATTCCTGTCCGGGGGCTTCCCCAGAGGTGAATAAAATCGTCTGGCGTTAGCCAGAATAAAATACTAAAGACCAATTCGGACAAGAAAGAGTTAAAGGGATAGTTTATAACTCATTCCTGTCCGGGGGCTTCCCCAGAGGTGAATAAAATCGTCTGGCGTTAGCCAGAATAAAATACTAAAGACCAATTCGGACAAGAAAGAGTTAAAGGGATAGTTTATAACTCATTCCTGTCCGGGGGCTTCCCCAGAGGTGAATAAAATCGTCTGGCGTTAGCCAGAATAAAATACTAAAGACCAATTCGGACAAGAAAGAGTTAAAGGGATAGTTTATAACTCATTCCTGTCCGGGGGCTTCCCCAGAGGTGAATAAAATCGTCTGGCGTTAGCCAGAATAAAATACTAAAGACCAATTCGGACAAGAAAGAGTTAAAGGGATAGTTTATAACTCATTCCTGTCCGGGGGCTTCCCCAGAGGTGAATAAAATCGTCTGGCGTTAGCCGAAATAAAATACTAAAGACCAATTCGGACAAGAAAGAGTTAAAGGGATAGTTTATAACTCATTCCTGTCCGGGGGCTTCCCCAGAGGTGAATAAAATCGTCTGGCGTTAGCCGAAATAAAATACTAAAGACCAATTCGGACAAGAAAGAGTTAAAGGGATAGTTTATAACTCATTCCTGTCCGGGGGCTTCCCCAGAGGTGAATAAAATCGTCTGGCGTTAGCCGAAATAAAATACTAAAGACCAATTCGGACAAGAAAGAGTTAAAGGGATAGTTTATAACTCATTCCTGTCCGGGGGCTTCCCCAGAGGTGAATAAAATCGTCTGGCGTTAGCCAGAATAAAATACTAAAGACCAATTCGGACAAGAAAGAGTTAAAGGGATAGTTTATAACTCATTCCTGTCCGGGGGCTTCCCCAGAGGTGAATAAAATCGTCTGGCGTTAGCCAGAATAAAATACTAAAGACCAATTCGGACAAGAAAGAGTTAAAGGGATAGTTTATAACTCATTCCTGTCCGGGGGCTTCCCCAGAGGTGAATAAAATCGTCTGGCGTTAGCCAGAATAAAATACTAAAGACCAATTCGGACAAGAAAGAGTTAAAGGGATAGTTTATAACTCATTCCTGTCCGGGGGCTTCCCCAGAGGTGAATAAAATCGTCTGGCGTTAGCCAGAATAAAATACTAAAGACCAATTCGGACAAGAAAGAGTTAAAGGGATAGTTTATAACTCATTCCTGTCCGGGGGCTTCCCCAGAGGTGAATAAAATCGTCTGGCGTTAGCCAGAATAAAATACTAAAGACCAATTCGGACAAGAAAGAGTTAAAGGGATAGTTTATAACTCATTCCTGTCCGGGGGCTTCCCCAGAGGTGAATAAAATCGTCTGGCGTTAGCCGAAATAAAATACTAAAGACCAATTCGGACAAGAAAGAGTTAAAGGGATAGTTTATAACTCATTCCTGTCCGGGGGCTTCCCCAGAGGTGAATAAAATCGTCTGGCGTTAGCCGAAATAAAATACTAAAGACCAATTCGGACAAGAAAGAGTTAAAGGGATAGTTTATAACTCATTCCTGTCCGGGGGCTTCCCCAGAGGTGAATAAAATCGTCTGGCGTTAGCCAGAATAAAATACTAAAGACCAATTCGGACAAGAAAGAGTTAAAGGGATAGTTTATAACTCATTCCTGTCCGGGGGCTTCCCCAGAGGTGAATAAAATCGTCTGGCGTTAGCCGAAATAAAATACTAAAGACCAATTCGGACAAGAAAGAGTTAAAGGGATAGTTTATAACTCATTCCTGTCCGGGGGCTTCCCCAGAGGTGAATAAAATCGTCTGGCGTTAGCCAGAATAAAATACTAAAGACCAATTCGGACAAGAAAGAGTTAAAGGGATAGTTTATAACTCATTCCTGTCCGGGGGCTTCCCCAGAGGTGAATAAAATCGTCTGGCGTTAGCCAGAATAAAATACTAAAGACCAATTCGGACAAGAAAGAGTTAAAGGGATAGTTTATAACTCATTCCTGTCCGGGGGCTTCCCCAGAGGTGAATAAAATCGTCTGGCGTTAGCCAGAATAAAATACTAAAGACCAATTCGGACAAGAAAGAGTTAAAGGGATAGTTTATAACTCATTCCTGTCCGGGGGCTTCCCCAGAGGTGAATAAAATCGTCTGGCGTTAGCCAGAATAAAATACTAAAGACCAATTCGGACAAGAAAGAGTTAAAGGGATAGTTTATAACTCATTCCTGTCCGGGGCTTCCCCAGAGGTGAATAAAATCGTCTGGCGTTAGCCAGAATAAAATACTAAAGACCAATTCGGACAAGAAAGAGTTAAAGGGATAGTTTATAACTCATTCCTGTCCGGGGGCTTCCCCAGAGGTGAATAAAATCGTCTGGCGTTAGCCGAAATAAAATACTAAAGACCAATTCGGACAAGAAAGAGTTAAAGGGATAGTTTATAACTCATTCCTGTCCGGGGGCTTCCCCAGAGGTGAATAAAATCGTCTGGCGTTAGCCAGAATAAAATACTAAAGACCAATTCGGACAAGAAAGAGTTAAAGGGATAGTTTATAACTCATTCCTGTCCGGGGGCTTCCCCAGAGGTGAATAAAATCGTCTGGCGTTAGCCAGAATAAAATACTAAAGACCAATTCGGACAAGAAAGAGTTAAAGGGATAGTTTATAACTCATTCCTGTCCGGGGGCTTCCCCAGAGGTGAATAAAATCGTCTGGCGTTAGCCGAAATAAAATACTAAAGACCAATTCGGACAAGAAAGAGTTAAAGGGATAGTTTATAACTCATTCCTGTCCGGGGGCTTCCCCAGAGGTGAATAAAATCGTCTGGCGTTAGCCAGAAATAAAATACTAAAGACCAATTCGGACAAGAAAGAGTTAAAGGGATAGTTTATAACTCATTCCTGTCCGGGGGCTTCCCCAGAGGTGAATAAAATCGTCTGGCGTTAGCCAGAATAAAATACTAAAGACCAATTCGGACAAGAAAGAGTTAAAGGGATAGTTTATAACTCATTCCTGTCCGGGGGCTTCCCCAGAGGTGAATAAAATCGTCTGGCGTTAGCCGAATAAAATACTAAAGACCAATTCGGACAAGAAAGAGTTAAAGGGATAGTTTATAACTCATTCCTGTCCGGGGCTTCCCCAGAGGTGAATAAAATCGTCTGGCGTTAGCCGAAATAAAATACTAAAGACCAATTCGGACAAGAAAGAGTTAAAGGGATAGTTTATAACTCATTCCTGTCCGGGGGCTTCCCCAGAGGTGAATAAAATCGTCTGGCGTTAGCCGAAATAAAATACTAAAGACCAATTCGGACAAGAAAGAGTTAAAGGGATAGTTTATAACTCATTCCTGTCCGGGGGCTTCCCCAGAGGTGAATAAAATCGTCTGGCGTTAGCCAGAATAAAATACTAAAGACCAATTCGGACAAGAAAGAGTTAAAGGGATAGTTTATAACTCATTCCTGTCCGGGGGCTTCCCCAGAGGTGAATAAAATCGTCTGGCGTTAGCCGAAATAAAATACTAAAGACCAATTCGGACAAGAAAGAGTTAAAGGGATAGTTTATAACTCATTCCTGTCCGGGGCTTCCCCAGAGGTGAATAAAATCGTCTGGCGTTAGCCGAAATAAAATACTAAAGACCAATTCGGACAAGAAAGAGTTAAAGGGATAGTTTATAACTCATTCCTGTCCGGGGGCTTCCCCAGAGGTGAATAAAATCGTCTGGCGTTAGCCGAAATAAAATACTAAAGACCAATTCGGACAAGAAAGAGTTAAAGGGATAGTTTATAACTCATTCCTGTCCGGGGGCTTCCCCAGAGGTGAATAAAATCGTCTGGCGTTAGCCGAATAAAATACTAAAGACCAATTCGGACAAGAAAGAGTTAAAGGGATAGTTTATAACTCATTCCTGTCCGGGGGCTTCCCCAGAGGTGAATAAAATCGTCTGGCGTTAGCCGAAATAAAATACTAAAGACCAATTCGGACAAGAAAGAGTTAAAGGGATAGTTTATAACTCATTCCTGTCCGGGGGCTTCCCCAGAGGTGAATAAAATCGTCTGGCGTTAGCCAGAATAAAATACTAAAGACCAATTCGGACAAGAAAGAGTTAAAGGGATAGTTTATAACTCATTCCTGTCCGGGGGCTTCCCCAGAGGTGAATAAAATCGTCTGGCGTTAGCCGAAATAAAATACTAAAGACCAATTCGGACAAGAAAGAGTTAAAGGGATAGTTTATAACTCATTCCTGTCCGGGGGCTTCCCCAGAGGTGAATAAAATCGTCTGGCGTTAGCCAGAATAAAATACTAAAGACCAATTCGGACAAGAAAGAGTTAAAGGGATAGTTTATAACTCATTCCTGTCCGGGGGCTTCCCCAGAGGTGAATAAAATCGTCTGGCGTTAGCCAGAATAAAATACTAAAGACCAATTCGGACAAGAAAGAGTTAAAGGGATAGTTTATAACTCATTCCTGTCCGGGGCTTCCCCAGAGGTGAATAAAATCGTCTGGCGTTAGCCAGAATAAAATACTAAAGACCAATTCGGACAAGAAAGAGTTAAAGGGATAGTTTATAACTCATTCCTGTCCGGGGGCTTCCCCAGAGGTGAATAAAATCGTCTGGCGTTAGCCGAAATAAAATACTAAAGACCAATTCGGACAAGAAAGAGTTAAAGGGATAGTTTATAACTCATTCCTGTCCGGGGGCTTCCCCAGAGGTGAATAAAATCGTCTGGCGTTAGCCGAAATAAAATACTAAAGACCAATTCGGACAAGAAAGAGTTAAAGGGATAGTTTATAACTCATTCCTGTCCGGGGGCTTCCCCAGAGGTGAATAAAATCGTCTGGCGTTAGCCGAAATAAAATACTAAAGACCAATTCGGACAAGAAAGAGTTAAAGGGATAGTTTATAACTCATTCCTGTCCGGGGGCTTCCCCAGAGGTGAATAAAATCGTCTGGCGTTAGCCAGAATAAAATACTAAAGACCAATTCGGACAAGAAAGAGTTAAAGGGATAGTTTATAACTCATTCCTGTCCGGGGGCTTCCCCAGAGGTGAATAAAATCGTCTGGCGTTAGCCAGAATAAAATACTAAAGACCAATTCGGACAAGAAAGAGTTAAAGGGATAGTTTATAACTCATTCCTGTCCGGGGGCTTCCCCAGAGGTGAATAAAATCGTCTGGCGTTAGCCAGAATAAAATACTAAAGACCAATTCGGACAAGAAAGAGTTAAAGGGATAGTTTATAACTCATTCCTGTCCGGGGGCTTCCCCAGAGGTGAATAAAATCGTCTGGCGTTAGCCGAAATAAAATACTAAAGACCAATTCGGACAAGAAAGAGTTAAAGGGATAGTTTATAACTCATTCCTGTCCGGGGGCTTCCCCAGAGGTGAATAAAATCGTCTGGCGTTAGCCGAATAAAATACTAAAGACCAATTCGGACAAGAAAGAGTTAAAGGGATAGTTTATAACTCATTCCTGTCCGGGGGCTTCCCCAGAGGTGAATAAAATCGTCTGGCGTTAGCCAGAATAAAATACTAAAGACCAATTCGGACAAGAAAGAGTTAAAGGGATAGTTTATAACTCATTCCTGTCCGGGGGCTTCCCCAGAGGTGAATAAAATCGTCTGGCGTTAGCCGAAATAAAATACTAAAGACCAATTCGGACAAGAAAGAGTTAAAGGGATAGTTTATAACTCATTCCTGTCCGGGGGCTTCCCCAGAGGTGAATAAAATCGTCTGGCGTTAGCCGAAATAAAATACTAAAGACCAATTCGGACAAGAAAGAGTTAAAGGGATAGTTTATAACTCATTCCTGTCCGGGGGCTTCCCCAGAGGTGAATAAAATCGTCTGGCGTTAGCCAGAAATAAAATACTAAAGACCAATTCGGACAAGAAAGAGTTAAAGGGATAGTTTATAACTCATTCCTGTCCGGGGGCTTCCCCAGAGGTGAATAAAATCGTCTGGCGTTAGCCAGAATAAAATACTAAAGACCAATTCGGACAAGAAAGAGTTAAAGGGATAGTTTATAACTCATTCCTGTCCGGGGGCTTCCCCAGAGGTGAATAAAATCGTCTGGCGTTAGCCGAAATAAAATACTAAAGACCAATTCGGACAAGAAAGAGTTAAAGGGATAGTTTATAACTCATTCCTGTCCGGGGGCTTCCCCAGAGGTGAATAAAATCGTCTGGCGTTAGCCAGAATAAAATACTAAAGACCAATTCGGACAAGAAAGAGTTAAAGGGATAGTTTATAACTCATTCCTGTCCGGGGGCTTCCCCAGAGGTGAATAAAATCGTCTGGCGTTAGCCAGAATAAAATACTAAAGACCAATTCGGACAAGAAAGAGTTAAAGGGATAGTTTATAACTCATTCCTGTCCGGGGCTTCCCCAGAGGTGAATAAAATCGTCTGGCGTTAGCCAGAATAAAATACTAAAGACCAATTCGGACAAGAAAGAGTTAAAGGGATAGTTTATAACTCATTCCTGTCCGGGGGCTTCCCCAGAGGTGAATAAAATCGTCTGGCGTTAGCCAGAATAAAATACTAAAGACCAATTCGGACAAGAAAGAGTTAAAGGGATAGTTTATAACTCATTCCTGTCCGGGGGCTTCCCCAGAGGTGAATAAAATCGTCTGGCGTTAGCCAGAAATAAAATACTAAAGACCAATTCGGACAAGAAAGAGTTAAAGGGATAGTTTATAACTCATTCCTGTCCGGGGGCTTCCCCAGAGGTGAATAAAATCGTCTGGCGTTAGCCGAAATAAAATACTAAAGACCAATTCGGACAAGAAAGAGTTAAAGGGATAGTTTATAACTCATTCCTGTCCGGGGGCTTCCCCAGAGGTGAATAAAATCGTCTGGCGTTAGCCGAAATAAAATACTAAAGACCAATTCGGACAAGAAAGAGTTAAAGGGATAGTTTATAACTCATTCCTGTCCGGGGGCTTCCCCAGAGGTGAATAAAATCGTCTGGCGTTAGCCAGAAATAAAATACTAAAGACCAATTCGGACAAGAAAGAGTTAAAGGGATAGTTTATAACTCATTCCTGTCCGGGGGCTTCCCCAGAGGTGAATAAAATCGTCTGGCGTTAGCCAGAATAAAATACTAAAGACCAATTCGGACAAGAAAGAGTTAAAGGGATAGTTTATAACTCATTCCTGTCCGGGGGCTTCCCCAGAGGTGAATAAAATCGTCTGGCGTTAGCCGAAATAAAATACTAAAGACCAATTCGGACAAGAAAGAGTTAAAGGGATAGTTTATAACTCATTCCTGTCCGGGGGCTTCCCCAGAGGTGAATAAAATCGTCTGGCGTTAGCCGAATAAAATACTAAAGACCAATTCGGACAAGAAAGAGTTAAAGGGATAGTTTATAACTCATTCCTGTCCGGGGGCTTCCCCAGAGGTGAATAAAATCGTCTGGCGTTAGCCGAAATAAAATACTAAAGACCAATTCGGACAAGAAAGAGTTAAAGGGATAGTTTATAACTCATTCCTGTCCGGGGGCTTCCCCAGAGGTGAATAAAATCGTCTGGCGTTAGCCAGAATAAAATACTAAAGACCAATTCGGACAAGAAAGAGTTAAAGGGATAGTTTATAACTCATTCCTGTCCGGGGGCTTCCCCAGAGGTGAATAAAATCGTCTGGCGTTAGCCGAAATAAAATACTAAAGACCAATTCGGACAAGAAAGAGTTAAAGGGATAGTTTATAACTCATTCCTGTCCGGGGGCTTCCCCAGAGGTGAATAAAATCGTCTGGCGTTAGCCGAATAAAATACTAAAGACCAATTCGGACAAGAAAGAGTTAAAGGGATAGTTTATAACTCATTCCTGTCCGGGGGCTTCCCCAGAGGTGAATAAAATCGTCTGGCGTTAGCCGAAATAAAATACTAAAGACCAATTCGGACAAGAAAGAGTTAAAGGGATAGTTTATAACTCATTCCTGTCCGGGGGCTTCCCCAGAGGTGAATAAAATCGTCTGGCGTTAGCCGAAATAAAATACTAAAGACCAATTCGGACAAGAAAGAGTTAAAGGGATAGTTTATAACTCATTCCTGTCCGGGGGCTTCCCCAGAGGTGAATAAAATCGTCTGGCGTTAGCCGAAATAAAATACTAAAGACCAATTCGGACAAGAAAGAGTTAAAGGGATAGTTTATAACTCATTCCTGTCCGGGGGCTTCCCCAGAGGTGAATAAAATCGTCTGGCGTTAGCCAGAATAAAATACTAAAGACCAATTCGGACAAGAAAGAGTTAAAGGGATAGTTTATAACTCATTCCTGTCCGGGGGCTTCCCCAGAGGTGAATAAAATCGTCTGGCGTTAGCCAGAATAAAATACTAAAGACCAATTCGGACAAGAAAGAGTTAAAGGGATAGTTTATAACTCATTCCTGTCCGGGGGCTTCCCCAGAGGTGAATAAAATCGTCTGGCGTTAGCCGAAATAAAATACTAAAGACCAATTCGGACAAGAAAGAGTTAAAGGGATAGTTTATAACTCATTCCTGTCCGGGGGCTTCCCCAGAGGTGAATAAAATCGTCTGGCGTTAGCCAGAATAAAATACTAAAGACCAATTCGGACAAGAAAGAGTTAAAGGGATAGTTTATAACTCATTCCTGTCCGGGGGCTTCCCCAGAGGTGAATAAAATCGTCTGGCGTTAGCCAGAATAAAATACTAAAGACCAATTCGGACAAGAAAGAGTTAAAGGGATAGTTTATAACTCATTCCTGTCCGGGGGCTTCCCCAGAGGTGAATAAAATCGTCTGGCGTTAGCCGAAATAAAATACTAAAGACCAATTCGGACAAGAAAGAGTTAAAGGGATAGTTTATAACTCATTCCTGTCCGGGGGCTTCCCCAGAGGTGAATAAAATCGTCTGGCGTTAGCCAGAATAAAATACTAAAGACCAATTCGGACAAGAAAGAGTTAAAGGGATAGTTTATAACTCATTCCTGTCCGGGGGCTTCCCCAGAGGTGAATAAAATCGTCTGGCGTTAGCCGAATAAAATACTAAAGACCAATTCGGACAAGAAAGAGTTAAAGGGATAGTTTATAACTCATTCCTGTCCGGGGGCTTCCCCAGAGGTGAATAAAATCGTCTGGCGTTAGCCAGAATAAAATACTAAAGACCAATTCGGACAAGAAAGAGTTAAAGAGATGGTTTATAACTCATTCCTGTCCGGGGGCTTCCCCAGAGGTGAATAAAATCGTCTGGCGTTAGCCAGAATAAAATACTAAAGACCAATTCGGACAAGAAAGAGTTAAAGGGATAGTTTATAACTCATTCCTGTCCGGGGGCTTCCCCAGAGGTGAATAAAATCGTCTGGCGTTAGCCGAATAAAATACTAAAGACCAATTCGGACAAGAAAGAGTTAAAGGGATAGTTTATAACTCATTCCTGTCCGGGGGCTTCCCCAGAG